>PVIJ01005977.1:0-97206 GCA_004024925.1 Scalopus aquaticus | reverse complement strand
TGTTGAGTTGTGTGAGTTCCTTGTAAATTTTTGTTATCAGTCCTTTATCAGATGTATTGTGTGCAAAGATCTTTTCCCAGTTGGTAGGGTGTCTGTTAGTTTTGGTTAATGTCTCTTTTGCTGTACAGAAGCTTTTTATTTTGATATAATCCCATCTGTTTATTTTGTCTTTCACTTCCTTCGCTTTGAGGGATGTGTCTTTCAAGATTTTGCTGAGATGTATGTCATGTAGAGTTTCACCTATATTTTCTTCTATACATTTTATGGTTTCAGGTCTTACATCCCTTCTACACTGCTGGTGGGAATGTGAACTGGTCCAACCACTATGGAAAGCTGTATGTCGATTCCTCAAACTGCTAAACAAGGAGCTTCCATACGACCCAGCAATCCCACTTTTGAGAATTTACCCAAAGGATACAAAAACACTAATCCGAAAGGATACATGCACCCGTATGTTCATTGCGGCACTGTTCATAATAGCAAAGGTATGGAAGCAACCCAGATGTCCAAAAATAGATGATTGGATCAAGAAGATGTGGTACATATACACAATGGAATACTATTCATCATGGAAAGAAGATAAGCACATGCAATTTGCAGCGACATGGATGGAATTAGAGGGGATCATACTCAGTGAAATAAGCCAGAAAGAAAGAGAAAAATATCAAATGGTTTCACTTATAACAGGACTATAAGGAAACCAAATAGGAGAGAGACAATCAGCGGGGGGTGGGGAGGGAGGTGGAGGGAGGGAAGGAAAAGCGCACAAAATGGAATAGAAAAGAACACAAGGGACCATGGAGATGGATCACGGGTGAATTGGTGGTGGGCTACCTAAGGGGAATACAAAATGTAAAAGACATAAATAAAAAAGATATTCTGTGACAAGGCAGTCACGTGGGGCTCTTCTTAGATATCCTTCCCTACCGCAGAGCCTTAATCAACACAAATGAATCATAAATGGTGACTGATTTTCTTTCAGATGTCCATGATCTTTATTATATTCTGGTTAATTTTCTGTGATTTTTCTCATGAAAAATTGCATTCTAGTATGCAATATTCAATTTTATTACTTCTATATGGTTTTCAATTTTGTACTTTCTCATCTCCATTATTTTCTGAAGCACAGACATGAAAAATATGGTTAGCTTTAAGCGGATCTGTAAACTAAATTTCATCTATCTTTCACTTCTATCTCAGTTTGAAATTTTTTTTTCAAGGTCCTTTTTTTTTAATTTGCTAAAAGAAATGAATTTCTCATACTGATATCCTTCTTACATTCTTTATGTTGTTTTTTTTCCTGCCTTGAAGATTCTCTTTATGCATAAATTATCTGATAATTACTGTTTGTTTATTTCATGGGAGTGTTTCAATCCTTGTCTTCTATGTATTAAAGAAAGAATTGGAATAGGTGGAGGAATGAATTATAGTAGCTGGCAGCTTTAATTAAATCAAGTAAGTTATTTTCTGTTATACATTAGATTTATTCATTAACATGAATGTTCAGGGACCCTTAGTTTTTATCTATTTCTTAGAGTTCAATAAATTTTCATATACTTTTAAGACCAAGTATGAATTTATTTCATATTTTTAAAAATTTATTCATCATCAGGTTAATAGCAGAAAACTTCTTGTTTAGAAAGATGTGCCAAAAAAAAAAATAGATCTGTGATTTATTTTCAAGAATTTGTTTTCTCCGATTCTGGGAGTGGGATTCGATGAGCCACTTTTTGCATCTTTTCTATGGCCATGTCATAACTACTGAATTTTCTTTGTTCTCAAATTGTGTTTGTGTTTTTAAAAATGTACCAGTTTTTATGAGAAAAATTTGTACCCTATCACTTTATTTAATGCATTTCATTAAGACAAAGAGTGTAGAAATAGTTTGCATTTATCTTGAGAATTGTGTTCTTGTTTGTTAATTCATTCAACTCTGTATTCACATCTCTGTGAGTGGTGAGTCTCCATGAGTGTGTGTGTTAGTAAGGTGAATATAAAAAGCAAACATACACAAATGATAATTTTTTCTGTTTCTTTTTTGTCAACTATCAGCTGAGAAATAATAGTGTCATCCACTCAGAAATAAAATGATATTCTTTGCTTATGCACTAGGGGTCAGTTAATTTTTTTAATGACAAGATGTTACTTTAAATCACTGATTATATTATAGATAAATGTACTTTATTCTTGATTCTACTTTCTTATACTGAATAAAATCTATCATCTTTCTTACTAATACTGATAATATAAGTCCAGGCAACTACTACAAAACTCTTAATACTATATTGTATCTCCTCACAAAGAACAGTGGCTTTTTCTAAGCCTTTCATCAGTCTTTAATCATTCTCCTCGGGGAATATTCCACTAAAATGGAAAATTCAGGCTAATGAACTGCTATGGCATTTTGTGATTTTCATTCTTCTGAATTATCCTCAGTCATATGGGTGACCTTACATTGTTTTTTTCCTTCAGTGCTTTATCAACTTTTATGTAAACACTTCTTAAAAAGACCTTTATTTCTATATGGCTTAATCATAAATCCATTTATGAGACAGTTGACATATGTTAATGACAAACGTCATGCTAAACTAAGAATCACTCCTCCTTCCTACTACAATCAGGAAGTTTTTAACAAAATAAAATAATTAGATGTATATTTAACCCCTTTAAAGTAAAATTTCTCCCAGAAAACACACAGTCCTTTTTGAACTACAATCTATAAGGACTTAATGTTCCATTTCTCAGTTATGCTCACACATGCCCGAATCTGGATGATTTATAGTTTGACATCCAGTTAGGATACCCTCCCCCCAATACATTATGTATATAGGAATGTTTCATTATTTTACTAAACGCTTCCCCTGTAGGAATTTTATATGTAAAATATGAATACTATGACTCATTGTTTTATTTAAATTACATTTTTTTCAAGTTAACATTAATAATATCCTTAGCTTGAATCAACTCTCCAAATCTTTCAGATAATTTGATTAGTTTTCTCTTCAGTCTTCAACCTTGGATGTACTTTCTAAGCATTTTCTTGAACCTGCTTTTGAGGTTAACTCATTGTGTCATTAATATTTTAAAAAGGCTAAATGGAAAGAGATGCTCATAAAGTCCAGACATCTTTGTCACTGATATAATAGGGCAATGAGACAATTTCCCTCCTAAGAACCGGAAGACAGTTCTGTCTGTTCTGTGTTGGCTCATTTATCTCTGTTACATTGATGAATTCATTTTCATGACAATACTTGGTCTGAATAATGAAAAGCTAGAAAAGATTGTCTGATGGTCGAGATGGAATATTTAAAATTTTCTTTCCAATTATAGCTAACCATCTTTTTGAGATTCACTGTTGAGATGATCAATCATTTCGGGTGAACAAAAAATTCCTAGATGATATTTTAAATATATATTACAAGTCGTTTGGATAGCATAATTTCTTGCACGGCTTTATTGAATTTCAAATCATTATATTTCTTAAACACAAATATGGAAAATATAACAATGTGTTTTCAACTTTTCATTTTCTAATAGATTAAATATGCATCACAAAATATATTTTTGAAAAAGATAAACTTTATAAAACAAACCAGCCTTTTGTGCATGTTCATTTCTACATATGTTCACTAATTAAATAGATTCATTAGTCTTCTTCCTAAAGATGAAGTAGGTAATTGTAGGAGCAAGATGATTTAAAGCAGTGTTTCTCACCCTTTAGTATGTCTATGAAGTGCTTGAGGATCTTAGCAGAATCTGAGACTGCATTTATCAACATCTATTCTATTCAGAGTCTGAGGCCTGCGGTATAAAGAGAAAGCAAGCAAACAAATGAACTAAGTAAAAACAAAATATAAGTGTTCAGACTATACAGGGAGATCAGTGGTTACCAGAAGAGAAAAGAAGGTGGATAAATCAGATTAAAGGTGTAAACTAGCCAATGAAGGATAGTGGTGAACGTAATGTAGTTTGTACAGGTAGTGATTTTTAATGATGAATACCTAAAAATTATGTAATGTTACAATCAATGCTGTATATGAAAAATAAAATTTTGAAAAATAAATAATAAAAACACCGACAAAACAAAATTTTATGCCAACTTTTCTCCATGAGAAGTTCATACATTAAGGTTTGATTCTGTTTTTTTGATTGACAAGTGCTTTAGACCATGTGACAACTTATACCATTTTTTATAATCTCCCTGAGGAAAAACTTTGTTACATTGACCTAGTTTAAACCAAAATTTTATTATAAGTTTTAGTAATAAAACAGAATGTTGTCATTACAATTAATTACTAATTTCTTAAGTGTCATGAAAACAAACTTCATATGACTCTTTAGTACCAGGAATTTTTCTAAGTCTTTACATACAAGTCATTTTATCCTTGCAAAAATCATAGTAAGTAGGTCCAATAATAGTACTAATTTCACAGATGAATAAGCTAAGGTAGAGAACATTTAAGTAGCTTGGTTAAGCTCAGTAGCTTCACAAGCAGTAATCAATCAATTAATAAATAATTGATAGAAAACAGCAAGGATAATAACTCAAATTTAATCAGTCTACAAAATTTGAATCTTTAAATTTTTTGTTATAATGCTTGTGTCTTATAATGAAAGCACTAAATATAGCAATTGAAGCTAAAAAATTTGAATTAGTTTTCATTCAATGAAGGAAGAAAGGGAAAGAAAAATATTAATATTTTTATTATAAATATACAGTTGAAAAGCTTGAAGTTAGATATATGTTGAAGAAAGAATATATATATAGTCTTTCTTATATATATATGAAAGAATATATATATAAAGATATATATAAATATACAAGAGTATATATATATGAGTATATATGTATATATGTATATATGCATATGTATATATATGTGAGTATATATGTATATATACATATGTATATATGTATATACATACATACATACATATATATATATATATATATACTCATATTTTTTATATGCATATACTCTTATTTATTATTCTTCCCAAGGAAGAATAAACTTGGGCTATGGAAACTTAGTCTGAGTGGGTTAATTCCTTTTGTGTGACTCCGTTGGAAAAAAAAAAAATTCTTCAAACCCAAGCAAAACCTTATGATATGTCAAGTTAATTGATTTTTGGGAAGTACAAATAAAATTATCCTTGACGTGGTGATAGAAGAGTGAACTTCTAAAGAGTTAATTTATAGGAAGAATTCTTTCTCCTGCCTCACTGGAAGATGGTAATGAGTTGCCCATGTAAAGGGAACTAGCTGGTTTGCATATATGCTCACAGTTGATGAACATTGCAATTAACAACTGGGCTAAAATACAGGAAAACCAGAATTGTTGTTATTTAAAGTCTTGTTTTTAGAAAAAATACTTTCCTTGATTTGGCAGAAAATTATTTCATTTTAATTTGTTTGAGATTGTGATAGTATAAGACTGCTCTGGAGCAAGGTACATTTATTTAAAATCTTATTTTACATATAGAAAAGGGCTTTCTATGGACTGAGTTGTGTCTTTCCACAAAATTCATGTTTTGCATCTTAACATCTGGTATTTGCAGATGGGATTTTTGGGCCATAGTTAAGTTTGGGTTAGTAAATCATGATGAGGTGGTCCTTTTTGAGGAATTAGTGGAGAAACACCAGGGAGTGTCTTTCTCCCTTTATCCTCCCCGCCTCCCTCCCTAGCCCTCTTGTCTTCCTCACTCCTAACCTCACTTCATTCTTCCTCACCTCATGTTGACTTTGGAATTCCAGCCTCAGAATTGTGAGAAAATAGATTTTTGTTGTTTAAATTACAGTCTGGGCCTCCTTGATGGCACAACGGGTTAAGTCTCAGCACTATGAAGGTATCAGAGCCACTGCAGCACGAGTTCCATACCCAGCCAAGGAGCTTCCCACATGGTGCAACAGACCTCTCCTGGCTTGCTGGCTGCTCCCCTCAGCAGTGTATTTCAGTCAATCTGCCTGTTCTGCTCCCCACTCTGTCTCTGGTGAATCCTCTCACCAACCCACACCTCTGGCCTACACTCCAGCTTGTATGCATAAATAAATAAATCTTTAAAAAAAATAAAAAAATAAATTACCCAGTCTATGAGATTTTCTTTGGCTGCCCATGAACTGGTGTTGGGAAGCTGGGCACTGCTGTATTAAATGTCTGCATTTATGGAGTGGCTTTGCAACTGTGTGATGGGTAGAGGCTACTTGAGTTTTAGATACATGCTAGAAAGATGAACTTTAAGGGTGAGGCTGGTAAAATCTTACTTAGGTAGAAATGACAAATGTGTTACTAGAAAGTGGGAAGTGTTATGAAGTAGCAAAGTCCTTGGCTGAACTGTGTTCTTGTGTTTTGTGTGAAAAAAATTATGAGTAATGAAAAATACAATGCAAAACATTGAAGGGAAGGAAACATGTTTTTGTGTTTTGTGAGAGCTTATAGTAAAAGGTGAAAGCAATAAAAAATAAGCAGAATTTAAATATTTTGAAAAATCTCAATTTACCCGTTACAAAAATATAGAAACCTTGTTACATATACTAACAGTATGACTGAACAACCAATGATAAAGTGTGTGGAATTATGTGAACAGGAACACTGCCAATTTTATCCGAAAGGGTGGAGATTGACGAAATGAAGGGAAGCTTAAAGAATTCTTGGATTTGGGCCTCCCTGGTGGCCCAACGGGTTAAGTGTCAGCACTATGAAGCTATCCACAGCCATGAAGCATGGTATCTGTCCAGGGCACTTCCCACAAGGTGCAGCAGACCTCTCCTGTCTCACCTGCTGCTCCCCTCAGCAGTGTATTTCAGTAGATCTTGTTGTTCTGCTCCACACTGTCTCTGGTGAATCCTTTCACCACTCCACACCTCTAGCTTACACCCCAGCTTGTATGCATAAATAAATAAATCTTTAAAAAAAAAAAATTCTTGGATTTGACAGGATTCTTGGCTTCTCCTGAAAATATTTTCTTCAAGAAGAGGGAAAACTAATTGTGAAGTCATGTCAGAAATCATCAGGGTCAAGAGCTTTGCTTTCATAAGGCAGAATGACCTCTACTTAAAGCCTAAAATGTGGAAGCTTCCTTATTTCATTGAGAGTGCTGCTGCCATCACATCACTGGACCTGCAAGGTAGAATATCATGCCAAAGATGATTATTCTTGAGCCTTAATTAATATCTAGTGGAATTTTGCAGCAGGATGAATCAGAACTTCAGTCTTAACTATATCTAATTTTGATGATATTTAGATAATACTTTAGCACTTGAGGCTGGAATGAGTCAAAACACTTGAAACTGTTGAGATGGAGTGATATATTTTGCAAGATATAAATTTTGAGGAGCCAGAAACAGAGTATGTTTTTTGAAAATAGCAGAACTCTAAATAATTGCCAAGTGGTATGATTAATGTGAGTAGAAAGAATCAAGGATGTACTGAGGAAAGTAAGACAAGTCCAGGGAGAGAAAAGAGTCAGATAGGGCAGCAAGAGATACAAACTACAAAGAAAAGAAAAGAAAAAAAAAAAAACAGGGAGAGGAGAAAAAAATGTATATTTTCTAGTAAGCAATATTCTTCCTTTATTTGAGCATGAGCTGATAGAAACTAGCCAGGTAGGAAAAAAGTTGGGCTTATACTTGGACATATGTCACTCCATGACAGACATACCTATATGTCCAACTTTCTCATAATTGAGAGAATATTTTGTTTTTGGTATGTTTACCTATGATTCACCGATTCATTAGTGCTTTCCACATAGGTTCATTGTATGCCCACTCTGCAAAACATCTTGCTATTTAATGACACCCAGGAATTGGAAAATTTCTTCAAAATTTAATTTTGGATACCTAGTGGATTGAAAAAATAACTATGAAAGCAGAAAATATAACTATAATTAGTGTGATTTTACTTAAGGCTTATGTAGATCTGCTATCATTACTTGAGAACAGAAAATGATGGGAACTAAACAAGGTCTTTGATTACCACAGTTCTTTGTATTTATATTCCTGTAATTAAAAAGTCAGTTTAATTTTATTTGATGGATAATTTCTGAAACTTTGAGGCCATGGTCTTACATATTATTAGCTTGTGGTAGGTATGTATTAAGTGCTCTATGACCATTTATCTTTATCCTCTTCCCCACTAAGTGCCCTTATCTTATGGTGTCAAATACTCTGTATGCTTTGAAATACCTAACTATTGCTATTTCTGTATACTTTTTTTCAGTTCACATCCATCCTTGAGCATCATATCTGAATTCCCTTTGACCGCCTTACAATTACTCATTCTCTCCATTCTTGGGTTTCCCTGTCAAGTCTTTCTTCCTAAAACTTCACCTTTACCTTTATCTCAGTGTCTCTTTATTACTATATCAATCTCCCCCTTTATAGTCTTTGCATAGATCCTATTAGTCTATCAGAAACCAACCATTTGTGTTTGTTTGTTTAGTTCAATAGATACTTAATACTGAGAGGTGTCAACCTTACATATTTGAATAACCCAGGATATATTTCTTCTAATAAGGCTGCAAATGATTGCCCTCTGCTTGTTCCACAATGCTATTTTATAATTTTCTGCTTTATATTACATTCTTCACCATTTCTATGACATTGCTTTTTTTCTCTTATTACACAATGAAACATGAATTCAAAATTTATTTAATCAATTGTTTCTGATAATGTGATTACTTTCAGCTTTCAGCTTTTTGAGACTAAATTTTACATAAATATTAATTTACTGAGATTTTATTTTTCAATAATGTAATTTCTTATTTTATGATGGTCAAAACTTTCATTTTTTACTTTTACTTTTATTTTATTGGGCAGGAGGTTCAAATAAGTCATATTGCATCAATATAGTTCATCTTAAAAACAACCTGCTTCTTTTTATTCAAATTTAAATAGACATGATTGATATTATCTACTAAGGTTTCTCCAGGCAATTTTCAAATATGAATTAAGGATAACTGGGTTATAAATAGCCAAGTTCTTAAATTAAAGATTGCAAAGTTGTGAGCCAATTAGGAAGCATTTACAATACTGACAAATTTAAGAAAATCCATGAAATTATTATGGTATTGAAATAGTATATGGTATGCATTGGAAGTAGCAAAAAAAGTTATATAAGAATCAGACAATCTCTTAAATATTTGGTGACATGGTTTACCTTTTTGTTTAAATTTAGATAGAGTAAATGAGGATCATGATCAATAAAGAAATGACAACCACTGTTGTTAAGAATCTAGGTACCATTGCCAAGATTGTTAAAAGAAAAAAAAACTCTATATATGAGTGTCTTTTGTGCAATAAGTATATTTTAAAGTCATTCCATGGTATGCCTCATCAAGCCAGTGCTTCATTTCTTCCTGCATAATTTTGACAGAACTGTTTGGAAAATCAATGCCTCAAAGCTGTGTTTGGATTTACTGCTGAATCCAATTACTGTGTATTATCATAAAAAGCATCAAAGTGAAAATTATTGATGGTGCTTGTTTTGTGAGCATGCAACTCTTAACTCTAAATATAAATATTTTAATGGCACAATTTCTCATTATTATGGAAAAGAAAAAAAAAGATTTCTAATATGAAACAATAAACCACTTAAATTTAAACAAAGTTCTTAAATAAATGCAATGCCATTTTATACATGATTCAAGCGGAAGTGTTCTTTAAACAGCTATGATTAATAATACTTGCCTAAGATTACATGTGAGAATATTGTTATACAAAGAAAATAGTTTATCTTTCAGGAATGTTGGTTTTTAAAATTTTCATATATGCCTAAACTACAATTATAATTTAAAGCTGGGGTTGGCAAATTATAGCCTGTGGGCCAAAGTTACCCCCTTTCATTTATTTATAGTCTGTTTTGCATTACAACGGCAGAGTGGAGTAGTTACAATAACTTCCTAATCAGCAAAGCCTAAAATATTTACTTTGGATCCTTATGTAAAGTTTGCTAGCCCTGATATAAAAGATTAAATGTAGATTTATATATAACAGTCTTAATATTTAAAAATATCAATCTTCAAAATGATCTTAAATTTGTCAGAGGTATATAATTGAGATTTCAAAGATTTAGGAATAAAAATTAAAGTGACATTTAATCTCTTGACATTATCTCTCTCTCTCTCTCTCTTTCTCTGTCTCTCTCATCTGTCTTCTGATGATCTATCCATCTCTCTATGCCATTTGCAAAGTTGGCAAGGATGTGGAGAAAAAGGAACTCTCCTATACTGCTGGTGGGAAGGCAAACTGGTTCAACCACTGTGGGAAGCTTTGTGGAGGTTCCTCAAACTACTGAAAATGGAGCTACCATATGACCCAGCAATTCCACTCCTAAGGAATCTACCCAAAGGACACAAAAACATTAATTCAAAAAGATACCTGCACCCCTATGTTTATTGTAGCACTATTTGCAATAGTTAAGATAGGGAAACAACCCAAATGCCCAAAAATAGATAACTGGATCAAGTAGATGTGGTATATATACACAGTGGGATACTATTCAGCAATCAAAAAAATATTCATACCATTTGCAGCAACATGTATGGAGCTAGAGGGATCATGCTCAATGAAATAAGCCAGAAGGAAAAAGAAAAATATCGAATGGTTTCGTTCGTAGGAGGAATATAGGGGAACCAAATAAGAGACCAGGGAAGAAATAACGATAATAACAATAATAGTAATAATAATAACTTGGGCCTCCCTGGTAGCTCAAAGGATTAAGGCTCAGCCTATGAAGTTATTGGCAGCCACTGCAGCATGGGTTCGATCCCCGGCCAGGGAGATTCCCACATGGTGCAGCAGCCCTCTCCTGTCTCACCTGCTGCTTCCCTCAGCAGTGTATTTTCTGTCAATCTACCACTTCTGCTCCCCACTCTGTCTCTGGTGAAGCCTCTTAACCCCCACACCTCTGGCCTGCAGCCCAGCTCTTATATGCATAAATAAATCTTTTAAAAAACAACAAAAAAACTCACAGGCAACCATAAATAAGAGACATTCTGAAAGAGAGGGGGAGGAAAAAAGTATCAAAACAAGGGAGAGAAAAGCACAATGGACAATGGTAATGGATCACAGATGAACTGGTGGTGGGAATTTTACTGGTAATACACAGTGATGTAAAAAAAAAGATATCTATCTCTATATATGTTTTTTTTAAAGATTTATTTATTTATGCATACAAGCTGGGGTACAGGCCAGAGGCATAGGGCAGCAAGAGGGCTCACCAGAGACAGAGTGGGGAGCAGAACAGGCAGATCAACGGAAATACACTCTGAGGGGAGCAGCAGCAACCAGGGAGGCCCAATAAATAAATATATATTTAAAAATGTAAAGATAAGTGCAGTTATAACTACTGTTGTTATGACTATTTACAGGAATAGTTTACCTCCTAAACACTCCTGTTGATATTTCTCAGAAATGTATATTTTGAAAAAAATATTAAATACAATGAGAAGATTTACTTGGACAAAATATGAAACTTACAACATTATCATATTATAAAATTATATCATATATATGAACTTTATATATATATATATATAATATGAACTTACATCATTAAATAAATACTAAAAGATCTGAGAATATATATCCAGAGATTCTGGTCTAAAAGCTATTATCTTCTCAAATCTAGTTTTCGAGTGTTAGAATGTATGTCAGTGCCTTTCTTCCTTTTGTGAGCATCTCCTGTAACAAGATGGTGATTCCTTTGGGAAGGTAACATTGGTAGAAATAAAAGAAAATAAACTTACCACAGAATTTTTTACAGAATTTCCTGATGGGGCATTGCAATTTCAGACAAAGATGGAAAAGTAGATTACTATTCCTACATGTAATATATATATATGTATAGTCAGTTATAGCATTTTTATGTAGTCAGAAAATGTGTTATTTTTGCTTCTTATTTTAGATTATTACTCAAAAAGTAGTAACTATGTTTGTTTGAATTTTGTTTTAGTTTTGGCATAGAGCACTTTAAAATACCCTCTGATAATCAATGGCATTTAGTAAGTGAAGAAAAAATGGCTAGTTTTCCTGGCTAGTTTTTTTCTTGGGATCATTAATCAACTTTTCTGCATTATGGAACACAAACTTAATGGAAAACATAATTAGAACAATCTTTACTAAAAGTGAACTTTTAATTTTTTTGGAGAAACGTAGTACTCTTTTTATCCTACAAAAAGGAAAACTAAAGATGTAGAATTGTAAGTGTAGTTGTAATTATAATCATACCATGGAAATTGTATTTATGCACAAAATGCATAGGGGTGTAAAACTGTCCTTACATGCCTATTATATCCTAAATTTTAGTATGACAAATGATTGTTATATGCAAAATTTAAGATGTCACATAATTTGTAAGGTTACAACTTCAGCATTTTTCATTGTGGCAACTGAATTCACTATTAAAATTTAAAGGTGCTTTGCCCTCTGTGCTACAGTCACTTCATAAAAACTATATAAAAGTAGCAATCAAAACAGGGGAAGGAAGAACATAAGGGATTATGGTGATGGTGCACAACTGAATTGGTGGTAAGAATTCTATGGGGACTATACCTGAGAGGAGAAAACAAACATTGTACAAAACTGAACAATGATGTAAAAAAAAAAAATATATATATATATACACACACACACACACACACACACAATATATGCATATACATACATACATATATATATATACATATAAAGTAGCAATCATCTGTTGAAGAGGACTTTAATTATCTTATTGACTTTAATTTTACAACCAAAATTTAAATTATTTTTCTTTCACACATGTGTGTGACTAGTAGGTACCCAGGGGTCCCGAACTGTTAAGGGGTGAATGCTTTAAGAGGAGTTAGGTCATGTGCAGCACAAAGACAAAGAAAGCATACTTTCAGTGTGAAAGATTTTTTAATAGAATTGGTGTCAGAGAGAGAGAGAAGGAAAGATTTTAAATAAAAGTTACCTAATTAAATTCTAAAAATTCCCTATCCTCTCATAGACAAATGCCAAACCAAACAGGCTTGGCCTGAAATCAGGGTCCCTGAGGCCTGAAAACTTGCCCTAAGTCTAAAGTAACTTTGGCAAGGAGCCACAAGAAATGGGTTAGGCTTTTCCCAGAGATCTGGGACAGGAGAGACTCAAAATATATCACATCAAGCTAATGTTTGCCACTGTCTCTGCCAAGGACTAGGAGTTGCCTCTACATTTGTCTCTTTTACCAACATGTCTCTTCCAAGTCCCTCTTCCAGGCATCTCTGTATGTCACTTCTCCAAGTCTCTTTAGATGTGTCTCTTCTATTTATAGATTCACGTCACTACTTCTCAGATGCCTCCATTCAGGAAGCTGAGTTCATGTTATACTGGGACTTATAGCTCAGTGTACCTGCTTATATATGTGGGGGTAGATAAAATGGTGTTTTATGCTCCTCCCCTTTCATGGAGCTCTATCTGTAACAACTAATTGTGTGTGTGTGTGTGTGTGTGTGTGTATTTGGACATAATCTTTTTGTATTATAATTTTACCATGTTATGAAGCAGAAACTCCATTGTAGGACATATGAACCCACAAAACATTTTTGTTATTTCCTCATTGCAAAAAGGCTTGCAGCTTCAGGGCCTCCCTGGTGGCACAGCGGTTAAGTGCTGCACTGTGGAGCTGTTGGCAACTGGCGATGCGAGTTTGATGCCCAGTCGGTGAGATTCCCACATGGGGCGGCAGACCTCTCCTGCCTTGCCACTTCTCCCCTCAGCAGTGTATTTCACTGGATCTCCCTGTTCTGCCTCCCACTCTGTCTCTGGTGAATCCTCTTGCCGCCCCACGCCTCTGGCCTGTACCCCAGCATGTATGCATAAATAAATAAATCTTTAAAAAAACAAAAACAAAGAAAAAATCTTGAAGCTTCACTAAAAGCCCACATTTGTTAAAAATGAAATATAAGTTACTTCATAGATTTTTATGAGGACTGATGAAAGTAACATATGTGGAAACATTTGGGGAATCTTAATCATTTTTCAAGCAGATATTATCATGACCATTGTAAAAGCTATGTCTTCATTAGGAATAGAATCACTGTTCCTATTATTTAACATATATTCCAAAAGAGATCACCTAAACATTAGCATGTTGTAATCACGTCAAAGGTTATTTAATCCATTTAAAAAATGTATACCTTGTTTGCATTAGTAGCAATGAAAATGTTGTTTGCTAAGTTAGTAAATAAATGGATCCCTTAATTACAAGAGTCTTTAAACTAAAAAATCCGGTAAAGAAATATGAACATCCTGTTTGACAAGGATATGGAGACAATTACAGAATTGTATCTGACAGACAAAAACCTTAAAAGAAAATTAAATGCCAGGCTTTACTGCTCTGGGGAAAATAAAATTAATGTTGTTTCAATGTATTGTTGTTAGTTTGTATTGGTATCGTGTTTTGAAGGCATGTCAATATAACAGATTTGAATAAATGTGCTACTTCATTATTTCTTGATTTCTAGAAAGTATATCTTAATAACAAAGGTTATCTATAAATTTTCTAGGAAAAATTGCCATAGTCATTCATTGTCTTTCATTAAAGTAAAAATAATAGTAACAATAACAACAATGTAATTTTATGCATGATAACATAAATGTCATAAATAATTTAAAGTGGTAACTGTTGAGTAATTAATATAGTCCATACACACAATACTTAGATAAAACACATAAGAAATATAATTTTAAAAATTAAAATTAATTTTGATTTTACTTTTTACAGTGCTTTCATTTGTATTTTGTTCACTCTCCAAATCAAAAATATTGAAAGAAATTGCACTTTGAATTAGAAAACAAAATTTTCTCTTCAATGCTTTTTGACAGGTTAACTAGGCCAGTGGAGTCGTCTTATATTCAAAAGAAACTCCTCCAGGAGCAGGTATGCTAATCCAAATTTCTATTCTCAGGAAAACATTTGGGTTACAAGAAGTTACAGAGTTATTTCCTAAGAGGGAATTTGCTAAATGAACTGATATTATCATTACTAATCAAAAGCCTTTGAATTCAATTTAATCATTAATTGGTAAGCAATTTCTATGCACAAATTTATTGGTACATACTGTGGGTTATAAAATATAATAAATCATTCACACTTTTTAGAAACTTATAGTCAGCATAAATGTCCAGAACCTGAAGTTAGAGTAGGTTCAGATTAAAAGTGAACTTCCTACACATCCCCAAAAGCAAAGAAAGTGAAGGAAAAGATAAACAGCTGGGAGTACATCAAACTAAAAGCTTCTGTATAGCAAAAGACATATTAATCAAAACAAATAGATACCCTACTAATTGGGAGAAAATCTTTGCACACAATACAACCGATAAAGGACTGATAACAAAAATCTACAAGGAGCTCACAAAACTCAACAAAAACAAAGTCAACAATCTAGTCAAAAAATGGGCAGAAGAGCTAAAAAGACATTTCTTCAAAGAAGAAAAGCAAATGGCCAACAGATATATGAAAAAATGTTCAACATCCTTCATAATCAGGGAAATGCAAATCAAAACGACAATGAAATACCACCTCACACCAGTGAGAATGGCACGCATTAAAAACATAGGCAACAACAAATGCTAGCGAGGATGTGGAGAAAAAGGAACTCTCCTACACTGCTAATGGGAATGCAAACTGGTTCAACCACTATGGAAAGACATATGTCATTTCCTCAAACTGCTAAAAATGGAGCTTCCATAAGACCCAGCAATGCCACTTTTGGGAACCTACCCAAAGGACACAAAAACATTAATTCAAAAGGATACATACACCCTCATGTTTATCACAGCACTGTTCACAATAGCTAAGACATGGGAACAACCAAATGCTCAAAAATAGAAGACTGGACCAAGAAGATGTGGTACATAGCCACAATGGAATACTATTGAACAATCAAATCAGATAAACACATGCGATTCGCAGCAACATGGATGGAGCTAGAAGGGATCATGCTCAGTGAAAAGTCAAAAGGAAAAAGAAAAATATTGAATGGTTTCACTTACAACAGGAATATAGGGGAACCAAATAAAAGAGAGGTATTCAACGAGAGAGGGGGAGGATAAGGGCTCAAAATGGGGGAGAAAAGAGCACAAGGGACTATGGTGATGGCTCATGGGTGAATTGGTGGTGGGAAACCTATGGGTAATTCACAGTAATGTAAAAGACATAAACAATAATATAAAAAAAATAAAAATAAAAATGAGGGCCTCCCTGGTGGCGCAGTGGTTAGATGCTGGGCTGTGGAGCTGTTGGCAGTGGCAACGCAAGTTCGACACCCGGCAGGGGAGATTCCCACATGGCATGGCAGACCTCTCCTGCCTTGCCCACTGCTTCCCTCAGCAGTGTATTTCATTGATCTGTCTGTTCTGCTCCCCACCCTGCCTGTTGTGAACCCTCTCGCTTCCCCACACCTCTGGTCTGTACCCCAGCCTGTATGCATAAATCAATCAATCAATCAATTAATCAATAAATCTTTAAAAAATAAATGAACTTCCTGCACTATAGATTTTATTTCGCATTTTGAGACTGAAATACTTCCTTTCATCTACATAGAAATTTTACCTTAGAGCTTTATTATTTCCTTTTGTTTTCTTACCTTGGCCTTATGTTTTAATAATTTACTTGACTTAAACTTTTTAAAAAAGTGTATTTGATATTTTATTATCATGCATATGACTTACAAATATCTCACAAAATGGACATTGAAATAGTATGTTTTACATAATGGTACATATATTTATGAAACTCGAAAGAGAATTTTGGAAATAAATAAGTCTTAACTTTTATTCTCCTTTATGTGTATATTTTGTGATTATGCATTAAAGTTAGGATAATAATTAAGTGATATAGCAAGATGATGGAATTGGCCCTTCAAATCTGTTAGGCATCAGTGTATAGGTGTAGGATATAGATTTATTCTTAACAAATAACTCAAACGTCAGAGTTTTAAATGTGTGAAAATTTATACATTAAGTGGTTACTGAAGTGGCACATTATGAGTAAACAAGACCTTTTTAGTAATGATAAGTTACATCATTATCTACATATATCAGCTTAAAATGATAAACATGCAATTGGGTTCAAGTGTTGAAAAGTTGTAATGTGTGCTATATCCCTAGGAATGTTATTGATTGTACAGAATGAAGCCAGATGTGAGCCAGGAATAAAACTGCAACAGTTAATTGAGATAACATGCAAGTATTGAACTGACTCAGTTATGTCTTAGCACCTCTAGCATTTAGTCAACTAAGATAAACTAGTCATTTGTGGAGGGATGAGTCCAACTGTAATGCTTACTGATATTTGATATTGCATTGTCTTTTGTAAAGAATATTTTTACCCCAGATTTGTCTATACTGATAGCTGTTTAAGTTTGATATATATAGGCTATCATTTTTTAAATAACCATTGAAAATATGATTATCAGGCACAAAGATGCTTTACATATATTAATTTCTTACACTCTCCCATTATTTCTATCCACAGATACTGTTTTACATCATTTTGCATATGAGGAAATGAGACACTGGAATATAAAGCTAGTGGACTTGCTAGTACATGGGGAAAAACCGAATTTAGACCAAACTAATCTGGCTTTGGAAGCTACACTTTTAAGCCCCACCTTTCATTGCCTTTCCAATGGTTGTACTAGCCAGAGGTAACAATTTTTATACTGTTAAATCATAGGAGATTTCACCAATTCACCTGCAGTCTTCTTACCCAACCCAGGGAGGATTTGACCATTCAGGACATACAATGAACAGTACAGTACAGGTTTGCAAATCAAACCCCTGGCTTCATGTTCCAGATCTATAAAATTAATCAGTTTTGTGAATTTTGGTGATGATCCATTAAAGGTCAAAAATAATTTTTTTTTTTTGCATTTACTGAGTATATAATAGAATTTACCAAATAGATTTCTGCATAATTAGATTAAGGGCATCTGAAATGCTGAGCATAGTGCTAACTATTCAATATTCGCCATTGTAATAGAGAGAATAGATAGATGACAGTCTTTCAAATTCTGATTCCATTCCGCTTGCTTAAATATACTACTACTTATCTATGAAGAACATTAAGCAATATTAACATAAAAAAACGAGAGGTTTTGTTACATGAAGTCAGTTTTCTTTATGTTTTGTCTGTGTTAGAAAGGAATGTAATGTACTGGCCACTTACCTAAAGCCTGCAATGTCATCATGTACTTACTTTTAGCTTTTAAAAAAGTACTATCCCTGTTAATGTTTTTTTTTTTCTCATTGCCTTCTTTCTCAACATTTCTCTCACCATTATCCATGCTATTTATCTCTTACTATTGTCTCTAAATGGTTCAGAATTTCAATGCCTTTAGTTTTTCATCTTGAATATAATCCATTTTGTATTTTGATTCATTCAACCCTGAAAGCACTTTTATAGTCTTTCCTCATGTTTTCACCCATATGTCTCACAGCAGGAACAAATTAGTTCACCATATATGGTCAAATCAGTCAGTAAAACCACTAAGCAAAAATCAAAAAAGTTACTCAAAATTTACAGGAATAGCAATAGTTATTACAGAATGTATTTTAAAGAATGTTGCTTGCTAAATATTATTTTACCTTTTACAGTTTTATCAATGTAATTAGGTGGCTACAGGATGAATATCTTTACATACTCAATTTACCAAGAATCAATGCCCTAAAATCAAAGGAAGGAAAGGAAGAAGGAACTGCAAAGGAAGGGCAGGAAAGAGGAAAGTAGAGGGGAAAGAAATAAAAAAAAAGAGAGAGGGAAGGAAGGCAAAGAAAGATAAATATAGCATATGGTGATTGGGAAACAGAAACAGAATAAGCAATTTTAATAAAAATCTGTACTTATGATAAAAAAATCTTCATCATTTAAAAGTCCCCAAATATGGAAATGTCCCTCAGGAGGCTTAAGTTAAGACTTGTTTAAATTGCATTAATAATCTGGCTACAAGGGGCCAAATGGCTTTGCAATCATTTTTATTGATAATGAAGCTATTCTTTAAAAAAAAATACACATAGAGTGCATTGTTGCTCTCAATAATTGCAAAAGGTCAGTACATTTCTGTAAATAAATCAATGTAATTCACTTATATAGCTCATTGGATCAATATTAAGTCTGTTTCACAGGTTTTGTTTTAATTTTCTATCTGTATTTTATGTTTCTGTCCAATTGAATATTCAGTCTCTGTTAGTAACTTTAAGATAGAAATGCACAATATTTTAGCTGAAACGCATATCATGTTTTTCAAAGAATGGTAAATACATTTTTAAATATCTGTTATCGATACACACTTAATGTAAGTGAGAAACAACAAAAATTTTCACTGTGAAAATATACAGAAACATCTTGGATGAAGTTTCTGGTTATAATTCTAAAATATGATGAATTTAGATGTTTCTGAGGAAGTATGTCCCATGACTTTTAAAAGTACACAAAGAACACAGACTGTCTTTGAAATATTTGAAGATGGACTGAAAATTTTGAGACAATTTTATGCCTAATTATTTCTGAATAGAGAATCTGATTTGTTCACATTACAAGTCATTTCCAATTCCAAATTTGATAATCTACTCTCAATCCAAATGGTTTTGTTAGCTTTTGTTAGGGTCACCACCTTCAAAGAAATATCTTTCCTTTCCATTTCTATTTCCTTACCAAGATTAGCAATTGGAGATACTTTGTTAGCAGTCTTTATAAATGATCTTTACAAATGAATAGCAAAGTATAACATATGGAGAATCACCAAGCTATTTGACATGAAAATTCTGGGTGACTGCTTAGGATCATTTATTGAAAGAATACTTCACCTGGGATCAATTATTTTTAGTTATCTTGTTACATGTGTAATTCTCCCTTCAGAAAATTAGAATGTTAGACTAGGCAATGATATTAAATATCCACTAATACACTGTATTGTCTGAAGAAGATATCTCTTTTACAACATCCTAGACATGTGACTTTTGACTTTGGTTTTCATGCATGATGTGTGTTAAAGATAACCATTCTTGTTTCTCTGTTGTTGAACCAAAGTTATTACAGACTTGTTATTTATAAAACAACTGCATGATATTATTCTACTTTAATAATAACCTATGAAATACACAAGATGGATATTACTATCCCCAGGTTATAGATAGAATCATGGTTGACAGAGGTAGTTTTTTTCAAGATGTCAGTTCCATAATTGAGAGCTAAAACATAACTCCAGGGCTTCTGATTTCTAATCAGGACTCATTTTATTTCAAACCCTAGAGCCAATTCTCCATTAATGTTTTTAGACTTTTTTAAGTAAAAAAAGACTACCCCAAAGCTCTTTTGCATATGAATCATTTTAGTAATTTGATACTTCCTTATGTTAGTTCTATAATGCAGGTTTCAAGGCATGTGTGTATTATTCTTCCAATTATTTAAATATCCTAATTACCTGATTTTTCATCATTGTTGACACTCCTCTCAAAAATGTAACCAGTATCGCAGAGCTTCTGTAATGGTACCAGATAAGAAAAGCACATTATCTGATATGTTCTATAAAAGACCAGTTTAAATGGTTAGCTTTCTTATATTAAACCCTGTGCTTCAATGGGTATATTTACTATTTGAAAGTCATATTACTCTGGCTCATAGGCAACAATTTTTTTTTCCTCTAATATATATTTTTATTGTTATTTATATCTTTTACATTTTGTATTCCGCTTGGGTAACCCACCACCAATTCACCCGTGATCCATCTCCGTGGTCCCTTGTGTTCTTTTCTACTCCATTTCGTGCCCTTATCCTCCCCCTTCCCCGCCAAGTGTCTCTCCTATTTGGTTTCCTTATAGTCCTGTTATAAGTGAAACCATTTGATATTTTTCCCTTTCTTTCTGGCTTATTTCGCTCAGTATGATCCCCTCTAATTCCATCCATGTTGCTGCGAATTGCATGTGTTTATCTTCTTTGAATGCTGAATAGTATTCCATTGTGTATATGTACCACATCTTCTTGATCCAGTCATCTATTTTTGGATATCTGGGTTGCTTCCATACCTTTGCTATTGTGAACAGTGCCACAATGAACATACGGGTTCATGTATCCTTTTGGATTAGTGTTTTTGTGTCCTTTGGGTAGATTCCCAAAGGTGGTATTGCTGGGTCGTATGGAAGCTCCATGTTTAGTAGTTTGAGGAATCACCATACAGCTTTCCATAGTGGTTGGACCAATTCACACAACTCAACAAAAACAAAGCTAACAATCCAGTCAAAGAATGGGCAGAAGAGCTAAAAAAGGCACTTTTCCAAAGAAGAAAAGCAAATGGCCAATAGATACATGAAAAAATGCTCAACATCACTTATAATCAAGGAAATGCAAATCAAAACCACTATGAGATACAACCTCACACCTGTGAGGATGGCACTCATTAAAAATACAGGCAACAACAAATGCTGGAAAGGATGTGGAGAAAAAAGAACAATTAAAAAAAAACTTTCATAAATACTACATTAATTCATTTCTTAATATTTGTTGTGTTTACATAATTTGTTTAACCCAAAAACATTCATTTACATTTATTCTCATTAAGTATTATCCTGTTGAATTCTATATATCAGGCCACTCTGTCAAGAACTTTTTGCATCTAAATTTTGTCATCCATCATATTCTATCTTTCTCTGCTTTCTGATATCTACAAAATCGACAAGAATAACTTCTTCAATTTGATCCAAATTGTTGTAAGACAACTGCACAAGACAAAGCTAGGAATTTTAGATAAGCAACTCTGAGCCTTGGTTTCCTGGTTTCTAAAATGATAGAGTTGAGTGAGATAATCTCAGTGCTCTTTTACAGCTCTATTTTTTTTTTGATAAATTATAGCTTCAGTTTGCAAAATAATTTCTATAATATATCTGCCTACCTATTTATATCTCACTCTGTCACACACACTTTCTATAGTGGATTCTTAAAACATCCGAAGTCTCATATTTTCAGCAATTTTACCACTGATCATTATTTTAGTCTATCGCCATATAATCCTGAGTGTACCCGATTTGTCTAATCATTATTTTAAAATTTAATATGCATACTAAAAATCCTTAAGTGGCGAGTTATAACTCACCAGTATGTTATAATTGCCTATAAAGTATTTACAATTTATTTGTTGGATACTAATAATTTAATATCTAGGTTACTATTTTTTAAAATTTCTACATTAAAATGAGAAGATCAATTATATCATAACTCAAAGACAAATTAACTCTTATTAAATTATTTGCAATAGTCTTCCTAACTGAGATAAAAAGGGGTGGGGCTATAGGTATTTTGCCAAGCCTATAGTTTTCAGAACATAAACTCCAGAGCGATTATCTTCCACTTCTGGACCATATATTGTGAAAGGCAATCTAATAGGTAATGGGTAAATTTCAGCAAATTTAACTTTGTATGTACTGCTGAGTTTTCATAAAAGGAAGGAAAAATCTCCTTGTGGGACAAAAAGCAAACTAAAGTTAGAATAATAAGCAAACAAAGTATGAGTACTTTAATATCAAATTCTCATACTAGGAACTTAGGTTTCTGGATATTAGCAGTTACTGGCAGGACACTAAAAGAATGCACCTGAGCCTTTACAAAGTTTTGGTATTTAATCTGAGATAACTGCTTAAACTTTGTACTTTTGAAATGGTATAAGGTAATATAGGCTGTTTTAATATGTCTAATGACAGGGCCTCCCTGGTGGCGCGGCGGTTGGGTGCTGCACTATGGAGCTGTTGGCAGCGGTGATGCGAGCTCGACGCCCAGCCTGGGAGAATCCCACATGGCGCGGCAGACATCTCCTGCCTCGCCCGCTGCTCCCCTCAGCAGTGTAAAAAAAAAAAAAAAAAATATATATATATATATATATATATATATATATGTGTGTATATATATATATAGTCTAATAAAAAAAAATATATATATATAGTCTAATGACAGAGGGTAACTATGAAAGACTCTGACATCAATTGATTCCAGAGGGAAAATATTAATCATGATAATGCAATAATTACCATTTCCCCATTATTAAGAATATCTAATTACATTTATATTAATCTAATTATATTTAACCATAGAGCAGAGGTAACATTGCCTTCTCCTCTTCTGTGTGTGTCAAATCTCCCAGTACCTCTCTCCTATAAGTACACTTATAATTATCCTAGAGAACACCTGGCAAATTACCCTCATCTCAAGGCCCTTGACTCAATCACATCCTCAAGGACTCTGTTTTCCTATACAGAGCAACATCCATATATTCCAAGGATTATGATGTGGATACTTTTTTTTAGTGGATATGAAGTTACCAATTAGATTTATGAATTAATTTGATTTCCTAAATGAAATTTTTCAAGAGAGGATGATATATTTTTCAACCAAGATAAGTATTAAGATATAGTTAACAGATTTATATGAAGAAATTTATGGATGGACACAAGTTTATCAGAAAATCTTATATGGGTTTAGTTATCGAGTTGTGTTAGCAAATACGGATGAAATAAATGAGTTCTTTGAAGTCATACTACTTACACAAAGTTCCTTCCTTCAACTTAACTACTCTCATTTGATTATTTTAATTTTCCTCTCTTCTTTTTCAGTAACCCAAGCTATGCGAGATCCCTTCTTATAGACCTTCATTCTTTCCATTTCTATCTTTTTTATTTTTTACCTTCTTTCTCATTCTTGTTCACTGGCACCTTTTCAAACATCACTTCTTTTATAAAAATCTTTCCCAGTGGTTGACAATTTAATTTCATTGTGACTAAGACAATTTTAAATTCCCTTTTG
The DNA here is from genome assembly GCA_004024925.1 of Scalopus aquaticus. Lineage (NCBI taxonomy): Eukaryota > Metazoa > Chordata > Mammalia > Eulipotyphla > Talpidae > Scalopus > Scalopus aquaticus. The sequence continues at coordinate 73,399 of PVIJ01005977.1, read as the reverse complement.
GCAAAGGTTTTGTTATAATTATTCAAGGACTTGACATATTTCCCTAACTCGATATCCAATTCATGAAAGCAGAAACTGCTCTCCCATTTTCTATTTTTTTTTTTGCAATTCAAAGGTTACACAAATGAGTTAATAAAAATTCATGATTTGAGCTAAAATGTAACCCAGATTCCCAGATTTCCAATTTAAGAGAATGTGCATTAAAATTTATTTCTGAGATCTGGTAAGTAAAATCCAAGTTTTAATGTTTTTCTTTAATTACATTACATTACATATATAAATTACATTACATATATAAGAATGTATATGTGTATATAAATATTACTAAAGTAAATGATTTTGTTGCTCTTATGAACAGAACTATGATCCAAACTACTGTGAATATACATGTAAAAAACATTTGTGTGTCTTCGGAATACCTAGGAGCAAACTTTAGTGTAATAGACACAACTTTGACTCAAATCAAATCTGTTGATCATATTTACCTGAATTATTTTATTTGGCACTCTCTGCAAATTACATTCCCACCAACAGTGCAAGAAGGTTCCTTTTTCTCCTCATCATTGCCAACACTTGTTTCCAATATTTTTGATATGTGCCATTCACATGGGTATGAAGTGATATCACATTGAGATTTTGGTTTTTATTTCTTGGATGATAGGTGATGATAAGAATCTTTTCATGTGCTTTGTTGCCAGCTGTTATCTTTTTTTTTGAGAATTGTGTATCTCTTCTGTCCTTATTTTGATTGGGTTCTTTGTTCTCTTTCTGTTGAGTTATGGCATCATATGTTCATTTAAGTTAAATAAATGTTACTAAGATGTTTACTATGTGAAAGAAGTCATTATGAATGAATATATACCATGTGTTTCCAAGGATAAGATATTTTGGAAAAAGCAAAATATGACAGCAGTAAAAAGATTAGTTGTCATGAACTGAAGGCAGGGAGGATGAATTGGTAGAGCACAGAGAAATTTTAGGACAGTGAAAATATTCCATATGATACCATTATAACTTTGCCCAAACCCAAAGAATATGCACCCAGAGTGAGGTGTAATTTGAACAGTTTCAGTAATGAAATGTGAGTAGATTATATATATGGTAGATAGCTCACAGTCAGTGAGCAGAAACCTAGTCTGCAGTTTACTCAGTGTGTTTGTGCGTGCCTTTATATGTGTGTGTGACAAATTCAAGGAAGAGTAAATGGAAGGAGTAAGAATTTTTTTTTAAAGATTTATTTTTTATTTATCCATACAAGCTGGGGTACAGGCCAGAGGTGTGGGGCGGTGAGAGGGTTTACCAGAGACAGAGTGGGGAGCAGAACAGGCAGAACGATGGAAATACACTGCTGAGGGGAGCAGCGGGTGAGGCAGGAAAGGTCTGCCGCGCCATGTGGGAATCTCCCTGGCCAGGCGTCGAACTCGAGTTGCCGCTGCCAATAACTCCACAGCGCAGCGCTCAACCGCTGCGCCACCGGGGAGGCCCCGGAAGGAGTAAGAATTTTTGAGAGTTTTAATGGATATCAATTTTGGCCATTTAAATAGCAAGCGGTGGGACTTTTTTTTAGCAGTTTGGCATGAAAAATGTTTAGTAAACGGGAACCTGTGAATTTCAGATTTACTTAAATATGTGGTGGGAGATTTGGAAGGTGTTGATTTGTATGTCAGAAGAGGTTTCTTTCCGGAGATAATATTAGATCTGAATGATACAGTATAGTTACTTAGTGGCAATGCAGTCATGTCTGTGGTAGTAGAAGGTGGTATTTGAGATAAAGGAAAAAAGTGCAAAGGTAACGGGAAACAAAGCAGTGTTTCTTGCGAAGTGTGTGAGGAAACTGGTAAAATATAAGGTTGTAACGGTCAATGGGGATTTATCAGGGAGAGTTATTGGATGGAATGTTTGTTTTTTAAGTATGAACTCAGTGGCAGACTGAAACAATAATAACTCTGGGAAAATGGGTCATATAGGAGGGCAAAAGAGAAAGAACAGAGAGATGATAAAGGATTGTTGTGGTTCTCCAAGAAAGAGACTTTGGGGAATTGGACTAATATGAGAACAGTGGGATAAAGAGAATGTGTCATGAATTTTTATTTAATATCATATTTTACTTGCTAATATCAAGGTTTTATTTTAAAGGATTTTGTACTTGTTACAAGAATACTTACATAAATTACTATAATTTAAAGAAAAATTTTGCCTTCAAAATCAGAAATATATATATGACTTAATAAGATATGATTACAATTGTACTAAAATTATGAATATGATCATGTTAATTGCAGTATTTTGAACAAAAATTAACTTTCAATATCTTAGATTTTTTTTAAACTTTTCAAAATAACTCTTAAGTGAGAACAAATAAAATACAAAAAAATAAATAAAGTTTGCATTATAGAATGTAAAGTTCATATGGAGTCAATAATAATGAGAAGAATGCCTTAATAAAATCTGAGTAATACATTTGGTATAAGATCCTAATTGATTCTCAGCAGATCAACCTCTTCTGAATTTCAATTTCTGTGTATTTTAGTAAAAGATTCTACTGTATCCTTTGATCAATGCTTAGAACAATCACTCTTGCCAGAGGCAGAGAATATTATAGTGGGAAAATATCAGTTATATGTCCAACCCTTGTTTTTGTGTATGCAACATGGTTTTTATGTGGCTGAAAATTCTGATTGATTCACATAGAGTTTACTCAAAAAAATCCTTTGGCAATGAGCTCTATTTCCTTTATTTCAAAAATTACTATACTTATCACAATGCTACTCTCCATTATTAAAAAGTAGAGAGAAAGATGAAAACTGACCCCTTTCCAAAAACATATACTTCAGAGTCATATGTAGGAACTGTATCATATTCTTATTTTCTGGTAGTACTCATTCCTCTTAAGTAACCAGTTATTTCTCTTAACAAGAATTAACCTCTATAAAATTATTGAATGAAAACAGCAGTTCTCACTTGGACCTGGGAAAAAAGAAAGTAAGTACATTTGCTTGACAGGAAGATCAAGAATTCCCTGGAAAGTGAAGTGAGACTGTTATTAGTCTCTTTGCCCTAAGTCATACCCATTGAGCATATCAACCATATCCATTCACAGTCTTACATAGCTATGACTGAGAGTTATAGCACAGCAGGATTATGTGATTATGTTGACTGGCAGATTTACTAGCAATTCTGTGAATTAATAAGCTAAACAACTAACATTATCCTGATATAGCATTTAAATGTTGGCCTGGTCCTATATATTCTTAATTCAAAAGGCTGGGTGGTATTCAATCTTCAAAATTATGGCTTCCATCTTTATTATTATTATTTTTAAGTGTTCCAGAGAGATATTAAATATTTTGCTCCAGGCTATATCCCAAGATGTAATGCTATAACTGGTTGTGTTCAAGGAGCCTCTCAGAGACCAAGTATCTTCCACTTCTTGGGATGAAAGTGAAATGAAAAGAATTTTACATTATTATCAAAAATGGTGTGACTTGAAGATTTGAAAGCATGAAGAAACATAAACAGGAAGGACATCTAACAGAAGTTAATAGTATTTATTTTAGGTGGGCACTTTTCAAAGCTTTGTCTTTAGCTTTGTTTTAAAGTAACAAATGTTCTGAAAATATTTAGTTTTTGCATAGTTTATATGCTATTGGTGTATTTTTTGGATAAAATAAAACAATCTTTGAAGCATACTATTGGTTTGAAATGCACTTTATAAATAAGGAAAATACCTCCATTTAAATATCACATAGATGAATGTTTTGTTTTGAATAATTAAAACTTTTCAAAATTTGGTCAATGGGTCATAAATTTTAAAGCATAAAGCATATTAAAATGCATACAAAACTATTCATGACAGAGAATATTTATTCATATAAAATAAAATAAAGTATCTACTTACCAAAGACTATACAAGGTCATACTTGGAAGTACTGATTAGTGCATGTAGTCAGCAGGAATGAGAGAGCTCCACTATGGTTGAAATAATTCAAATTCCTTTTCTTGCTTGGAAGAGTAAATACTCCCTTGATAAAATAGAAAGAAGAGAAAGGAGATGAGAATTCCTTATCAAAGAAAATTATCTTAAAAGGGGTCCCTAATTTTTTGGTATTTTACTGAATTTTTAAAATCTACACATTTAATTAAAGTTAAGACATTTAACTATGGTTAGCTAAAATCATTCTTTATGTACCTATACAATATTATCACACTCAATGAAGTCTGAACTACTAATGAAATTAAAAAGTTTATTTAATTATATTTTAAATTGGCTTATATTTATAAAATAAATACTAGCAAAAGTTATTAATAATTTTGAGTTTTTATGCATTAGCTCAAATCGATTTTTATGTTATTTTATAATTATTTCTTTTTCTGTTCAATACATATCCATTTATTAGGCAGTCTTTCTGCAGTCTTTGATAATAAATGGTTTATGCATCAGCAAAGGTGGCATCTTTGGGAGATAACTATTAGAATGTAGCATATAATTTACATTTTTAAAGATTTATTTATAGAGTACTACTGTACTTTAGAAGTTTGCCAGGATATATATATATATAACATTTCTCTGGTTAGGAAAATTACAATTTAATGACCATAATTGCTTTGATAAACCACCGTTGGATCAAATGCCTTCTTTGTTTTTTTAAAATCTCAATTTGAGAGTACATTGCTAAATGTGATCTACTCAAGTATTTTTGTTTAAGATGAATCATATATATGTTAACCAAAATATATATGTATATATTTTTATTTACCTATCATCAATCTTTCATTTATCTATTTCTTCTTAAAGAATAAGATTTTATATATTTTTGTTTAAATTTAATACAATAATATAGGGTGGCTTGCTAAACACTTTCTTATGCACAAACTGTTAATATTTTTTGTCACTATAAATTAATAATTAAATATAACCAGTTTCCTCTATAAGGCAGATAATATATCACTAGACACTTCTTATGAATTAATAAAATTTATAGCCCATGTGTTAAAAGAAAAACATTTCTTACCCAACATGTTAGAAATGTGTATCAGCAGTATATTTACATGACATTGATCCATTATTTCTGATTATATCAGTATATATAAGGCTCCTTAAAAACATCAATATCTAAATCAGCTTAAATTTTTATTTTACCGAAGGCCAAATGGCATACATAATGCCTGCCATCAAAATCTTTTCCCATTTTAATCATGTGTGGGAGTAGGAGGCTGATAATATGTACTTTCAATTTTTTTATTTGAGGAGTGATAAAACTGTCTTGAGAGTATATAAAATATGTTTAATTCTTTTGGTAGCTCCGAGTTTTGTTTGGGAACAGATTTTTTCAGCCAACTTTAAAATCTGTATATGAAATGGAAATTTTAAAACTCATAACTGTTGCAGCCAAATTATAAAATATATTGAATTCAAACCGTAACTTTTGTGAAAAGTGTAAGTTAAAAACTATTTCAATTCTATTTGAATATTAAAACCTGGCCAATGTTTTGCTATTGCATCTTTATATATAACCATCCAATTCCAACTCTTCCCCTAAATTTAAATTTCTTACCCAGTTTTTATGTTCTTCCTCTATATTTATTTATTTATTTTCCCCCTTTCTCCTACCATTTTCCACCTAGAAAATCATCTCTCTTCATGATCTATTAATTTCAGGCCTCTTCACACTCTTTTTTTTTTTTTGATCATTTACATTTTGAAAGTCTCTAAGTTTTTTTTTTTTTTTTTATGTCTTTGGTGGTGTTTTTGAGGAGAGGATGGTTTTACCAGTGTTTGTTCTTTCTAATTATTATGAACCGTGACATCGAACCCTGGGGTTTACCAGTCTATAGAGAATGGCTACGATCCAGGGACAGTTAGGTATATCTGTTTAACTCTGCCCTCTTTCTGCTAAGTAAGGAATTGAAATGATTGTCTGCGCTGTCATTTTGTTCTGGAGCAATCCGAATCCCCTAAACTGAAATTGAGACTGCACTTCACTCACTATAGAACACATGCAAAGTGTTTCATAAACACCTCCACAAGACACTAATCTAATATTCTGTAGTATTTTCATTCTGTGCTGGAACTCGAAGTTAATAAATAAGACAAATAGGTGGAGCATTTAGAAATTTTAGTGAAGTAAAAATGTTCATTATTAACTAAAATAGTGGGTACAATTCATTATGTATTTGTCCAAACCCATAGTTCATAAAGGAGTGCACCGTTCCATTGACTGGACTTTGGTCTATTGTGAATCAGTGCAAACCAGATGAAATGAAGGTATTACTTTGCATTCTAGTGGGAGATCTTGAAATAGAGGAGAAGATGCATGTGTTGGGGCAGCGGGGAAGGTTTCTGTACTTGCTGCTCCATTTTGCTATGAAACCCCTAAAATCACTCTACAAAGAAAAATCTCTCAAAAAAGTGTTACCAGTTAAATGGTGGAGATTTATGTATATGTCTATATCTATATATCTGTTTGTATTTATATCTATGTCTGTTTATCTCTAGCTCTATCACTGAAGTATTATCGCCACTCATTTTAAAAAAGTAGTATGTCAGAAACACATTCAATTGTTATTTAATGTGTGTTAAAATTTAAATATTGGAGATTTCTTTCAAAGTTTGCTTTCTCAAAACATTATTTTAAAGGAAATAATATAACTACTTTTTTGTTGTTGTTAGTTTCTATTGCTACAGTAACAAATCATCCCAATCTTATCAGTTCAAAACAACACCCATTTATTATTTCATAGTTTTTTTGTGAGTCTTAAGTCTGGCACAGTGTCGCATAAGTGGTTTCTTCAGATCCCTCAAGGTGAAAGTGGAGCATTCTGTTCCTTTCTGGAGACTGTGGAGATGGAGCTTCATTCCGTTGAATGCCTGATTTAGGTCCTTGCAACGGCAGGACTGCCGTCTCTGTTTCCCTCCAGACTGTCTGCCAGGGGCCAGCCCGCTCCCTGCAGGTGCTCATGGCACTTCTCTGGTTTCATTGTGGTCTCCCTTTGATATCTGCATGTCTGCCTCCTACAAGTTTTGAATTTCTCAGACTTCTGCTGCATCTCTCTAATAAACTCTCCTGCTTTCTCTATAGTCCATGTGATTGCATTTAGTTCCTTTAGAGAACAGGTAAATAGAGCTAATGATAATAACTATAAAATATTACTATGCATTCTAAGGAACCTCAGACTCAAGCAATGTGTTCATTTGCTTCTTTATCTTTCAAATAACACCGACTGAGAATGAAATTGTTCTTAATGTCCTTTGTTAGCTGACCTTATACCCCCAAATCATATACACCGCTGCAAGTCAATGTTACCTCAATCAAAATAACGCAGTTAAAAAAAATAAAATTCCCATTATGAGACAAAAAAATAACAATTTTTCGCGAAAAGTTTGTTATGACATTTTACGTAGTATCAATGTTTAAGTATCAATGTTTCTAGGGATTTAAATAGCTATAAATTGTGGTCTTTTAAAATTTCATTTTTTAACTTGTTCACATCTTGATCAGTGAAACAATTACAATCTGAGTGGAGAGAGAGGACATGTCTTTGACCTTCAGGAACTTGTTTCCATGTGATTTTTCTATTATTTGTGACAATAACTTGGACTCCCTGCTTTATGACTGTTTAATCATCACTTGAAAACATTCCGCATTTGCCTGCAAAATAGTGCTGTATTGCACTTCCCGTTACTTTTTCCAATTTTCTTGATATTAAAAAGAATTCTATGGCACAGTTTGAAAATGAGATTATCCACATCCATCATGTCTGCTTTTATGAAGCAAAAAGAGTAGACTGCTTTATGCCCCATTGGCAGGCTGGGTTGTAGCATTTCACATATATCATGGAGAAACTATTCAAATCAACTATTGAGTATGTCTGTGATAGACCCTAGTAACTCCTCTCAGTTTGAACTAGAATTAATGAAGTTTGTAGATAGAAGGAAGTTCCTTTACACTTGAGTTAATCCAAACTAAAAAGAGTATGAAAAGAGAATTATCCCATAGAAATAAAAAGAAAGTGAATATAAGACTAACATATTCAACTTAAGTTACTTTGTGTTGAATAATTAATACTCTGATTCATTTGTTTTATATTTTTATATTTGTTGTATCTACATTCAAACCTTTTTTTTTTTTTCATTTTAGGGGCAGTTACTTGTCATACACATTCCTTAGTTTTAGTTTTATCTTTGGAAAAGTTTCTGTATCTGTTGAGAAAATCACTCAATTAAAGTCCTCCCTGGTGGCACAAGGGATTAAGTCTCAGCACTATGAAGCTGTCTGTAGCCACTGCAGCAGGAGTTTAATCCCCCCAGGGAGCTTCCCACATGGCAAAGCAGACCTCTCCTGTCTTGCCCGCTGATCCCCTCAGCAGTGTATTTCAGTCAATCTGCCTGTTCTGCTCCCCACTCTGTCTCTGGTGAATCCTCTCACCACCCCCCACATCTGGTCTACACCTCAGCTCTGTATACATAAGTAAATAAATCTCTAAAAAAAAAAAAAGAAAATCACTCAATTAAAAAACACTGTTGATTTCACAGTAATGAACATAATAAGAATAATTCTGTTTCAAAAATTGATTCAGTTAAAATTATCCCCAATTTCATATTTATTTAGATAGTAGATCAAAGTAACCTTGGCTTGATTATTCTTTTTGACATCATATTCTCTTTTTTTTACCCCAATTCATGGCACCCACTTCATCCCATTTCACATCAAACTCTACTCCAATCTATATATCAGAAAAAAATTCTATAAACTCTCATTGGATGCTAATTCAAAGAGAAAAATAGAATAGCATTTCATGTAGTACAGAAGAATGGATATAGAGTCCTCTCGCTGGGAACTATATATGTTCAAAATCAGATAGTGACTGTTCTGTGTGTCTCCATATAACTAAGTGGGGAGAGGGATCCACTGGAGAAGAAACAGAGTCCAATTGATTATGATGGAAATAGAACACTGTGATAGCTGAAGATTCTGAACATTAAGTCATTACCATGTTTTAATGCAAATCACAAATTGAATTCTATTAGACTTTGTAATTGCAGAATCTTGCAATAAATTTTAGAACCTTGACTAAGTTTGCAGGAAATTGAGGTATAAATAGGAGGTTAAGAATAAAAAGGAGCGCCTCCTTGTTTCTATACCTGGACCCTGCTATTTCTAAACCCCTAATGAGAGTTAAAAATCTTCATCTGTTGGCACCCCTCTATGGGCAGAGAGACATAGAGATGTGGAGAGAACAAATAACATGGAACAGATTACAAGGATTCTAGCAGCAGAGAACAAAGTACAGTTCACAAGAAAACGTGTGCGGCTGTGTGAAAAATTAGCACTTTGAGATACTGGGGAGCCATGGAATGATTTATGCCACAGTGCTATAGTGAGTGAGGATTTTTGTTTGACATTGTTTGTTTCCTTGACTATTGTAAGGATATATGTTGTACTGTGTCTGGTATATTTCAGAATTTAGTATTTTACAAAAGAAACATTTTTTTTTTGAGGGGAGAAAGGTTGCTTGTATGTTAATAAGAAAAATCATAGCTAAATTATATAGTGAAATATATTGTTTTTGTCTTCATTGAAATTTCCTCTTTTTTCTGATTACTCAAAAAGGTAGGCTCTGTAAGATGTTGCCTCAAGTAATACTTGCAGAGTAGCAAGATGAAGTAGCAGGGTTTTGTGTTTTTTTTTTTTTTTTGATAATTCCTGCATTTTGTAAAAGCCTAAGTAACATAAAGAGCAATTCTTAACTTGGGACCAACAGATGAGAACTTAAGGGTTCTGTGAGCATGAATTTAAAACATTACATCATTCTTTTCAATTAACCTTACTACAATTTAGCATTTTCTTCAATTATTAATGGAGACATAAATCTCAACAGCATTAACAGTTGGGATTTTACTACCAACAGTTATTACAGATATTTTATATCACATTTCACTTGTTGCAGATATCTCAAAATAATTTTCAGCTTTACTTTTTTTATTGATGTAACATTGGTTTGCAACACTCTATATGATTTCCAGGTTTGATCTGTAGAGATCACAACTCTTCAGATATAAGTTACCATACACATAAACATCTATTTCACAATTCTGCCCATTTTTTTATTGAATTAATTCTTTTTCTTTTTGTTGAGTGTATGAGTTATTTGTAGATCTTAGGTATTAACTCCTTGTCCAGTGCATGATGTGGAAATATTTTCTCCCATTAGTAAGGTGTTTTTTAATTTTAACGATAGTTTCTTTCACTGCATAGAAGAGAAGCATTTTAGTTTGATATACACTTTCACCACTACTTTTAAACATTGTACTGGAGATCTTCTAAAAATGTGATTGATGTGGTGGTGAAACTTCTACCTATAGTGGTTTTGAAATAATGATAATCAAGATTATGGGAGTTTTAGTTGTGGGTGTAATGTGGAAACATAAGTTTGAAGAGGTGTGAAACTATACCCCTAAACATATACATTGTAAACAAACGTACATCAATTTAAAAAATGCAATTTTAAAAATGGCTTTCTCAGCTAAGATTTAGGTTAAACAATGGAATATGGAGTTCCTTCACAACTTAAGTAATACCAATATCTTACCATACCCCTGGGAAGGCAATGTCTAAAATTACCTGAGTTTACTATATTATTCTGGATTTGGAAGAGGCAAGTTCAGTCTCAAAATGGAGGGCCATGTTCCAAAGAAAAAAGAGCAGTTGAGAAAACTGTTCATTGGTGGTCTGAGCTTTGAAACTAGAGAAGTTTACGAGAACATTTTGAGAAATGGGGCACACTTACAGATTGTACTGTAGTGTTGAGGGACTCCTAACCAAACGGCCACGGGGTTTTGATTTTGTGACTCACTCTCTTGTTGTCAAGGTGGATGCAGCAATGTGTGCTCAACCACTCAAGTTTGATGGGTGTGTAGTGGAACCAGAGAGAGTTATTTCTAGAGAGTATTCTGTGATGTCCAGTGCTCATTTAATAGTGAAAAAGGTTTTGTTTGTGATATTAAAGACACACAGAAGAATAAAATTAGAGAGACTACTTTGAAAATTATGACAAGATTGATACCATAGAATTTATGGCACATAGGCAGAATGGAATAAAGAGGATTTTCTTTTGCAACTTTTGATGGTCATGATGCAGTTGATAAGATTGTTCTTCAGAAATACCCTACTCTATAGGGACGAACCTCAGTGATGGCCTCCCAGTTGGGGTGGCCCTCCAATATATGTTTAGTCTATTTTAATAGGTGAAAGTTAACATTATTCTTGGAAGGATGTACATAATAATGCAGAAATACTGTCAGTCCCCTGTGCTTAGAGAGGTCACAGAAGCACATGCAGGACGTACGAAAGTGACGTGCCTCAAACTGGGATGTCTCTGAGGATATCGTAAAGCTCTGGGATGAGCATCCTCTACCATCTTCTCATCTCCCACTGAGCCTGGTCATCCTGCCATGTCTGAGAGTCTGTCCCACCAGCCCAAGAGGCTCTCTTTACCTCGCACTTAATGCAGCTTAAACACGAAACTCTTCGTGTTCAGCATAGCTACAGTTTGCGAAAAGTTCAGCTACTGATTATTGCAATGCATTAGAAGTATATCCCCAAGGTCTTATATCTGTTGTAACTTTTTTTTTGCTTCATTATATCACATATATTGTCCTGTAAATTGTGATAGGGTTCCAGGAATAAAAAAAAATTAAGGAATTTTTAATTTAAAAAAATCTGAGTTTAAAATCTCTATAAACTGGATACATTGGAAAAACAGAATAATACACAAGTTGACTTAAACAAAACTGTATGAATAGTTGTTTGTTATGCCTATCTATGAGAACTAGGGTATAAAATTATTCCACATGATAGCTCTAAACAGATATTTGTATTTTTGAATCATAAGTATGTACTTTCCATCTTTATAAGTATAATCATTTTAGATTTTGTTACTTCAACAAAAATAAACTTTGCAAAAACATGGACTTTGAATATCAATGGGACACTTTTTGCTCAGTTGTGTGTGTGTGTGTGTGTGTGCATGGATGTCTGTGTGTGTGTATGTAAGCATGCAAGTGTGTACATGAACACGTTTGTTAAGAGAACAGTTTATTTCCTATTTTAGGAAATCCATGCTGAACAAATTTAAGTGCTAGATATTGGTTTTTTTGAAGATTAATAAATTCTCTGGCTTTTTCATTCTTTACCCTGCAGGAAAGACATGTTTCTTTTTTTTCCATCTGTGGTCATTTTCTATTGTGTAATAAATAAAAGTCAAAAGGATCTTTGGTTCACTTCCCTCAGGTGCTCTGAATCACTGTCCTAAAGCTTTATTACATGAAGGACAGGGATGTTAGCACATTTACTCAAATTTGTTTTTAGCTCTTCTAGTGAACAGATATGAATAAGGCCTTAATTTTCCAACCAGCTGTTTCATTCCACAGTAGAAGTTAATAAGAAATATATTCTGTTTTTTAGCTTCTATTTTCTTCGATGAGTTAGATATTTTGCCTTGCTTTTCAAAAATCTTGGGAGATGAAAAATCTTCCAAAGTCAGTAGACACTATTTTGTACCAACACAATCACCAAGAAGAGAGATGGAAATTTCTGTTAATTAATTGTGAACTCTGCCAAGAGTAATGTTCATTGTTGCTCATTGCAAGTTATATTAACAGTGCATATTTTTAATGAAGTGTGACAAATCTTTTTTCTTAGAAATTGTGTACGCTTTAAAAATGAATAAATTCTTAGACCAGACACTCTTCATTAGTGAACAGTTGTCTACCACAAACATTTCGTGTGCAAAGTTCCAACAGTGCCAAGAGGACTGTCTTTACTTACCACTGCACCATTTATACCCTTCTCAGTTTGCTCCATTTTGGAAATCTAAGGATGAAAATGAGCCGAGAATTTTTTTGATTATATAATTAGCCAATAAAACTTGTAAAAATATTTGATTAACATTTTTTTTCAATGTGTTCCAAATTTGGCATGTGATTATCAGATCCACTTGCCAAATGTAAAGATCTACCTGACAAGTGAAGGTAATAGTCAAGGAAATTGCAAATGTTTCACATTTCTTTAAATTGGAGATACTTGGTAAAATAACAGAGATAAGAAGATAAATAGTTTTATTTTATACAATCTCATTAATCTATTTATGGAATACAAACTTCATTAGTATCTCAATTTATGTATTACAAAAGAAAAGCAGAGAGAGTGGTTGTAAATGAATGGTACGTTTTAATGTGGTTCCAATAAAAAAAAAAAGTTGATTGCATGATAGAAAGTTACTAAAGATATATAAGCAGGTATTCTTCAGTTATTTTGATAAGTAAGAAAACTCTGATGGGCCTCCCTGGTGGCGCAGCGGTTGAGCGCTGTGCTGTGGAGCTGTCGGCAGCAGCTATGCGAGTTCGACGCCCGGCCAGGGAGAATCCCACATGGTGCGGCAGACCTCTCCTGCCTCGTCCGCTGCTCCCCTCAGCAGTGTATTTCTGATCTGCCTGTTCTGCTCCCCATTCTGTCTCTGGTGAAGCCTCTCACCACTCCACACTTCTGGCCTGTACCCCAGCTGTATGTATAAATAAATAAAATCTTAAAATACATATATATATATATATATATATATATATATATATATATATATATATAAAGAAAACTCTGCTAATACAAAGGAAATTTAGCAGAAGAATATTTAAGGCATAAGCCTTCTAACATATACAGTAAGGATTATGAAATGTTCTTGCCCTACTGGAAACTGTGTTAAATCAATCAGAGTGCCTTAATCTGTCAAGAATCTCTCTTGTTGACCTCAGTAATCTGATCCATATCACTCTTCTTTATAAGAATGTTAACAAACTGGACTCACAATTTTTTTCAATCTATTCATTCTACTAAAATGTTCTCTTTCTAGAACTTTTTATTTATTTATTAATTTTCTAAGTAAAGCATACAAAGAAAAACCACTGAAGCCAAACTGGGTCCAGCTGTTTCTTGTTTAAAAACACAAATGTTTTATTTATTTTTATTTCTTTTTTAAAGTAGAGAGTTATTTTTTTGGTAAAGATTTATTTATTCATGCATACAAGCTGGGGTACAGGCCAGAGGCATGGGGCGGCAAGAGGGTTCACCAGAGACAGAGTGAGGAGCAGAACAGGCAGATCGAGGGAAATACACTGCTGAGGGGAGCAGCGGGTGAGACAGGAGAGGTCTGCCACACCATGTGGGAATCTCCCCCGCGAGAGTGGAACTCGTGTGGGAGCTGCCAACAGCTCCACAGAGCAGTGCTTAACCTCTGTGCCACCAGGGAGGCCCTAAGAACATAAATGTTTTAAATAAAATGCAACTGATAGAAGTTTCTTCCAAAACTTCTGTGAAAAGGATTGAGCTTGCATCTGCCATGATTCCATAGGAATGTTCCCCTAGGAAACATGCCTTATCTCAGTAGCTAGTTTCATGGTCTAGTAAGAAAGATCATTGTAAATTACATACTGGTTAAAGTATGCATTTAGGAATTATCCCATGAAAATCTTGCCCTGGCCTCAACCAAGGGGTAGTTACATGCTACTATTCACAGAGCAAAGAAAAACATGTATTAACATTAACACGTCTATTTTTTTAAAGATTTATTTATTTGTGCATACAAGCTGGGGTATAGGCCAGAGGCATGGGGCAGCGAGAGGGTTCACCAGAGACAGAGCGGAGAGCAGCACAGGCAGATCCATGGAAATACACTGCTGAGGGGAGCAGTGGGTGAGAAAGGAGAGGTCTGCCAGGCCATGTGGGAATCTCCCCCAGGGGAGTGGAACTCTCGAGCAGCTGCCCACAGCTCCACAGCGCAGCCCCTTAACCGCTGCCCCACCAGAGAGGCCCACAAGGATACATTTAAATGCAATTGTTCCTTTATATGCAGGAAAGAGGGAGGTTGAACTTTGACTAAACAGTTAACAACTGTTATGGTGTAGCCAACCTTCACTCCCCAGTTACATATTGTTTTGTTTTTACATTTGAAAAAGATAGGCTTATTAGGAAAAGGAGAAAGGAAATAAGAGGCACCATTATAGACAAAGGTGAGCAATGAATGCTGTAGCTGTTGCTTTTGAAAGGAAAAGATTTGATAAAAGAATCTCCTGCATAGACACAGGTGGACTGTTTTCCGACAAGAACTGACCGCAGAGTTTGTTTATATAATCTGAGTTTATTTTTAGAAGTTCCCATTTTTAGCAGTTTTTTATATATATATAATATATAAATTATATATATAATATTGCTAATATCCCTTTTTAGCAGTTATATATATATAATATATAAATTATATTTCTATAATATTGCTAACAATATAATATATATTATTATAATTATACTATATATTTTATAATAATATAATATATAACTTGCTCCACTGAGCGTGTTTTTTTTTTTTTTTTTTTTATTCTCCCAAAATTTTTCGAATACCTCCTCACAATAATGCAAGGTGCAGTGCGGAATCTGGGGAACAAGATAGGGTGCCTGGCCATCCAGGTGTGGAGAAACCACTGCATGGTCCAGCAGGTGGTTTAATTTAATAGGTGCGTCTGTTTGATAAACAGAGGCGCTCACCCTGGGCTTCATGCTCGGGTGCACCTACAGCCACAGGCGAGGAGCCCAGCCTTCCCAATCTGGGCTCCTGGGAGCAGCAAAACAGACAGGAGCCGACATCTGTGAACTTACAGTTAGGGGGAGGGAGTAAGCTCCGCTCAGCCTCTTTCTGGCCTCACTGCTAAGATGACTGTGAGCCTGGGGTGCCAGGGTGGGGGGGGGGCGGCGAGGTTCCCTGGCAAGAGGATGCCCTGCCCCCACCTGCACTCACTTCCTGCCTGTACAGCCTTGGTCAGGAACTCAATCCTGAGACTCGAAGTCTCCATTTCAAATGCCCTCAGTAACTACCTTCGGTTTTGGCCGGTGATGAAGACAGCATGAGGTGATGCTTGTCAGAGTCTTAGCATTAGGGCATCTTTACTACTGTTGTTGTTCCTTTCCCCAGTGGCTGCCTCCTGTGCCAGCCCCTCATTACTGTGCTCCCCATCATTCTCTGCTCTGCACTGCCTGGCTCGCCTCCCCTGAACGTTTCTTCCCTTGTTCTCTTGCCTTGTGTGCTCAAGCTTTTCTTCCCAGGTCTCTTCCTGCTATTTCCATTCCCCTTGTCCTGGTCTTGATTCCTCCTTATATTTCCAATTCATTCTACATCCCCATCTTATTTCCTTACACTTGACGCTCAGTTCCCTTCCCTGCTACTATGTTTCCCCTTCATCTTTATCTCCTCCTCTCTTTAGCTGCCCCTTCGTAGACCCCCTTATTCTCCCACACCCGAGTAGGAACTGTAGTCCCATCCCCTCCCATTGGGGGGATTCTGGAAGCAGACAGGGTGACGGTGGTGGGGTCACCTTCCCTTGCGGATTCCCAGCCCCCAGACTGGGCAGAGCCTAATAATTAGTGGAGTATCACAGGCTGAGCTTCAGTTAAAGAACATGCCTTCCACCTTGGGTGCTCCTTGGTATGAGGGAAGCCAGCTGCCATGTATATATATTACTAATATATAATTATATTAACAATGTAATTATATTATATATAATATATAATAGTGAATGATATATATTATATATATCACTATATATAATAGTGAATGATATAGATATATTATTATAATATAATTAAGCTGCCAATATATGTATATGTCATTACTCCTTGGATTCTTCTGAAATTTTGGCAAGAAATAAATTAACTAGTGGTTGAAGTGATTAATAAAGTTCTTTAGCATTGTGACTTAAAGACATAGCATGTAAGGGAAGCATATTTTTATGTGATGAATGTCTTGTTCTTTTAATATTTATTTCATTTCAACTACAGAAGCAACAGGAAGACTTATTGAACTCTCAGCATATGTGCTATTTATATTAGAAACACTGATGACATAGGAGGATCAAAGGCATAATTTCAAAAATATTTATGGTGTATATTAACTTTTTTTCAAAGTGGCATTTATGATCTTCAAGTGTCTTTTTTTCAAAGTTACATTGCCAATTATAGTGACCCCTCTCATTCATTGGTTCTGTAACAATTTTAACTTACATTTCAATAATATTTTAAATGCACTATATTAAAACATAATTTGCAATTTAGTTATAAAGCAAACAGTTGCATACTATTTTCAAGCTAACAGTAGAATGATATCTAAGCACGTGTTATGAAATATCAAGAACAAGGGCAATCATCTCTATAACATCATACCATTATCTCTACAAATATTCACTGGTAATTTGTGATAGACATCATATTCAAATTTCTCTTTCCACCATAAATCAAATCTCTTTGCTTCTTATCTTTTAAAATTCATAACTCTCTCAAGAATCCACAATTACATTTGATATCATAGCTCTTTAGACATTTCTCATATAGAATAAACTCACTCTCTTTTTGTTTCCTTTGAGGATGGTTCTTATTATTCACATCATGAAGAGTTTGGAACACATATCTGTATTTTTTTCTAATGACTAGATACAGATTATGAAGATGCTAAGATATATTGCATTTTCCATTTAACCCTGCCAAGATATGGAAGATGATGAAGAGATAGCAATATGAAATAGAGAATAGTGAACATCCCTTTGATATTTGTTTATAATGGAATTATGAGATTTAATTACTGATTATATATGCATATATTTTAATTCCATCCACTAAAGGAAATTAAAAGTCATGAAATTTCAATTGTTAAAAGTGTGTGAAAGGTCAAGTGACTTTTTATCTAAAATATTTTTATCATGGGGCCTCCCCGGTGGCGCAGCGGTTAAGCGCTGCTCTGTGGAGCTGTCGGCAGTGGCGACGCGAGTTCGACGCCCAGCCGGGGAGAATCCCACATGGTGCAGCAGACCTCTCCTGCCTCGCCCGCTGCTCCCCTCAGCAGTGTGTTTCTGATCTGCCTGTTCTGCTCCCCGCTCTGTCTCTGGTGAACCCTCTCGCCGCCCCACATCTCTGGCCTGTACCCCAGCTTGTATGTATAAATAAAAAAAAATAAATCTTTATAAAATATTTTTATCATAAAATGATTGTATTAAAATGGGAAATATTCATAATATATTGTTTAAGTGCTTTAAAAGGATCATAAAACAATGCGTGTAGAATAACTATTCGGGAGACAGTAACCTAGGTATGCACGTGTACTTTGTATTTTCATACTGATTTTTATACCCTGCTTTGGAGAAGTAATAATTAACATTGCTTATTTGTAGTTTCAGTTCTTAATGATTTTCCACAGTGGGTTAATTATAACCACCATGGTGAGGTAATGACTCCTTTTCTCAGACTATCCATTTAGTCATTACACTGTTCCTCAAACATCAACATGCCCAGGTTTGATGAAAATTGACTTTTTTTTTGATAATTTGATCCTTGTATAACATTTTAAATTGTATTATACTTATAGAGGTAATGTTGGGTCACAAGACTGTGTATGAAATAAAAATATGAATTTTCATGGGGATGTTTATAGCATATTCTTATCCTGACTTATTTTTTAAATATGAGTTAAGTACCAGTAAAGTAGCATGAATAATAATTTTCAAATAAATATTTTCATGAAGCCATGGTGAATATAGACATTTTGAGGAAGGGGAGATAGTAGACTAAATTTACTGTGTTTGTTTTAAATGGTTTGCTAATATTTGGATCCATCTTTGTCATTCTATGTTTTCCCTGTACCCCAGGAAAGAGATGTCTGGAATTGCATTGTCCTGACCTCATTGCCAGTAGACTTCACCTTTGTATCCTCTAATAAAAAGGATATCCTCATCTATCAGTCATAGATCATATATGTAATATCTGACCCGTTCTGTGGATGTCAGTTAGTCTTTTAATCACTGCAGTGTTTGACCACAGAGGCAAGACAATGCTACTTTTGTAGTTACTTGAAGAAGCCGTTCCCTGATCGTTTCCGAATACCACTTAAATGATACTTTCGTAGTGTCTGGGAATGAAAAAACCTTGGTGATGGTGTGTTTTAGTACCCAGTATTCCCTGAAAGAAGATCCTATGGTCTCTGACCCTCATATTTCTTTCCTTTTTTTTTTCCAAAGATTTATTCATTTATGCATACAAGCTGGGGTGCAGGTCAGAAGGGTGGGGGTTCACCAGAGACAGAGTGGGGAGCAGAACAGGCAGATCTACCGAAATACACTGTGGAGGGGAGCAGCTAGTGAGGCAGGAGAGGTCTGCTGCACCATGTGGGAATCGCCGCCCCCCCCTCCGCCATTGAACTTGCACTGCAGCTGCCAACAGCTCCATAGAGCTGTGCTTAACCCATTGTGGTTGTGCCACCAAGGAGGCCCTCTGACCCCATTTCAAAGTTCTGTGTAAAGGAACTACTGATTGAAACCTCTTCCTACTTCAAATAGCTTAAGTGTCTTCTGCAATATTTTCCTGACCAACTAGTACAGCATTAGAAAATGGAATCAGTCTAAAACTTAAGGAATATAATGATAATAATGTTATTGGTAAATGAACTCTGGAAATATGTTGTGTGCAGTGTAAAAATTGGTATTTAAATTATCTCCTACAATTGCCTAGTATAAAGTAACTGTAAAAATTAACATTATGTGATATCAAGTTGTCCTTGTACTGGAACTTTTCAATGATAATGATGACTACAAAGAGAGTAGGAAAAAAAGTATGAGTTTTAGAGAAGAGAATGGAACAACATATGATTATCTATGACCTTTGTGAATGCTCACAAAACAACATCCACAGCCATAGTGACCCATTCTGTGGCTGTCAGTTAGTCTTTTCTCTTAATCACCCCAGTGTTTGACCAGAGAGGTGAAATGATACTATTTTTGTAGCTATTTGGAAATAAATATAAACAGAAAAGGTCATGTGATATGTAAGTAATCAAAATTATGGACTACACTGGATGATTTTTTTCTTCTAAGTTCTACCTAGGAGACAAAAACTAGGACTTAGATTTTCTAAAATCCACCTGAAGTCAGAGTTCTGGTTAGATTTTGTCAGTTGGAAACATATGCGTGCAGACTTGAAGATTTGCATATGTCTTTTAAATATTCTGCTGAGAATAACCTTTCTTAATATTGTGGTTCCTAAGATCATTGAAAGAAAGTTCTGTAATCCCTTCACCTCCAGTCCTTTATCATCATGCAAGCCACCAGTTATCTCTAAGATTTTTTATGCAAAGGTACCCAGAGAAGTATATGTTTCATTAAATGTAATGTATTAAATAGAAGGCTTTAGTCAAATCAGTTGAGAATTATATTTCAGTGACCCCAGATAAAACTTGGGTTTTGTTAAGTTTTTTTTTTTCTTTTAATTCTACATACTACACTTAAGAAGATATCTTTCATTAAAGAATGTATTTTCTCTACCTGGGATTTTGATCACGGCAATTACAAAAATGTATTATAATAGTAGGGTAATCATGGTTTAAGCCAGAGAACCAAAGGCAACAGAAGTTGAAAGATTTGTCCAAGATGAAACCTATGTAGAGTTTATTAACATTAGAACCCATTAAACTAGATTTTTGATGCAGGTCCATCCATGGTTACTACTTTACAACAAAACAAATCAAATAAGTTAATCTTAAATATGTTAATGATACACCAGGATTTCTTGGCACTATAATGTTTAAAGAAAATGATGTAGGGCCTCCCTGGTGGCGCAGCTGTTGAGCACTGCGCTATGGAGCTGTCGGCAGTGCGCGATGCTAGTTCAATGCCCAGCCAGGGAGAATCCACATGGTGAGGCAGACCTCTCCTGCCTTGCCCGCTGCTCCCCTCAGCAGTGTATTCCTGATCTGCCTGTTCTGCTCCCCGCTCTGTCTCTGGTGGGCCCTCTCGCCGCTCCACGCCTCTGGACTGTACCCCAGCTTGTATGTATAAATAAATAAATCTTTAAAAAAAAAAGAAAATGATGTAGGAAATGGCTCTTTATTAAAAAATCAAGGGGAAGGATATTTAGTAATTTATGTGTATGGGAAACATTGAAAATGTAAAGAGATAGTGTACAGATATTTTTTTTTAAGATTGTCATTCTTTAATTCCCATTCTAAACTCTGGATGAATTATATGCTTAAAAATTAACATTGGTACAACAAGGATGGTCTAGAGCAACAGAATCAGAATAGAGGTAAAATACTAAAAACATTGTGCTCTGCTGGATGTTTCTGAGATGAGAAGGTTGGAACAGTGTTGCTACCAGATCATCACATAATTTCATTACTTTGTTTTACCCATCCATTGCTTTTGACCAAAAGTAATTCATGTAAAATATATCTGTCATATTATCTGGCTTTGGATACCTAAACAACTAGGACTAATCAAAATACATGGTGGAGGTCTATGGGTACCTTGATGGTGGGTGTGTGTGGCAACATACATCTGAAAAGGGACAAACTTATTCTTCGGAATCATAAAAAGTGTTGTAAACCAACGTTACCTCAAAATTATATATATATTGAAGTAATTTAGTTGAAAATATAAAGTGATTTTTACTGTTTTACACATTGGTTCAAATAAGCATTCCACTATTACATTTTTCTCAGAAAGATGCATTTCATTTTATGATTCTTGTATAAAATTATCTACACTTTTCAAGTTAACATAGACTTTACACCATTAGTGAAATTTTTTGTGCATGTCTAAACTGTGAAGGAATTTACTATTTTAAAAGTATTAAATGTCATATAACTTATGTAAATATATTAAAACTAAGTAGTAAAATTAATTTTTATTTATTTTTAAATTGATTTGAGTATTTACAAGTATCAGGAACATTATGTCCAAAATCAACATCATTGAAAGGCACTGATACTTATATAAACTGTGCATTCTCAATTAAACTGTAGATAAATATTTGGTTTGTTACCATAAATAAATTAGTAATAGAGAGAAGAAAGTATTCTTTATCCTTATTTAACTATTTTTATTAATGCTTAAACATTTAAAATAAAACATAGAAACATTATTTAGATATTTATTATTCTAACTTAGCTTAGCTTGGATACCTTAACAAAATAGCTTTGAGTTAAATGTATGTGCTATTGCTTTATTGCAAGGCATAGGGGCACAATACAATCTTAGAGGAAGGCAGGTAAGGGAGAAAACCAGCAAAAGGAAGTGTGTTATTAAACCTTAGCTATAGAAAGCACATCTAGTTGGCCATCACTGAATAGTCTGCTGAGATCCTTCCAAAACATTAATTCTGAAATAATTCCTTCAGCAGTACAGGAAAATGTAACCACCCTTCCGTTCTCTAGTCTATCTATCAAAACACATTGCCATGACATCAGAGAAGTGCTGAAGGTGGGGGCAAAGTTATAACACATGACCTCTGGAGGTAGTAACATAGCTTAACAAATCCTTCTGCAGTGGAGATGCAGACTTCTGCTTCATGACCCAAGAATGGTTACACAATTTATGGTATTAGTACAAAATGAAAATAGGGGCTCTTTTTTAAGAAATTATTAAGATTGTCAAAGTGGCCCAGAAGAACACTAACCAAGTACAAGGTCTTTCTGAGCATGGAGTTCTGTGCAATTCATACGTCACAGTGAATGAAGACATCTCTGTCATGGCCAACAAAAATGTAATTGGTTGCCACATGATCTTCCTGGAGGGTTATAAGACTCTCCTTCAACAAACACCAGCAGAATCTCTGAAGTCTCCCCTTCTTGACAAGGCCTTCATCTCGGCCTATAATGATTTATACAATACCAACCTAGTTTCTAACAGCTGCATATCTAGGATGACCCTAATTCCTCTTAAGTGCCTAAGAACAATCAGGACTGCCGAAAGATGTCCTTTTGTTCTACACACTACCTGGAGATAGGTTCCCTGTCACTCGGTGTCTGGGAATATAGGAGCTTAAATCCAATAAATACCAGTTAACAAATCCACATGGGTTTCACATGGACCAAATCCTGTTTCCAGTTCTTCGTTATTTTCACTTCTTTGATTCTACTAGATCCTTCACGAGTCCCCGGCCATTCCTTCTTGATCCCTTTCAAAACTACTTGTCAATTTTGTGAAATTAAAGTTAAATTCAGTTCATGCTGGACTCTGTTCCCCACTGTAATCATATATTAATGAAGAAAAAATTTACTTTTAAATTAGATGAAAATGCTTTTCATACCTCTTCTGTTAGTTTCTTTATCACCATTTCTTAAAAGCATTCACTATTGTTTTTCATTGAGGACTCTCTAAGTCATTAATCACTGCAATTATGACAAGTTAGGAAAACATTTAACATATTAGATTTCCAGGCACCAAAGACATTTTTGCCTTTCTTCAAATTTCCAAATTTGTCTGTGTCACATTTGAAGCATAGCACATTTGTAAGACAATATTGGTAAAGTTTAATGGAATTAAAACTTCAAGGACCATTTGTCTCAAAGCTTATACCTGATTGAAATATTTATGTGATTTTCTCCCTATACCTCCTAGTACATTTTTAAAAGTCAGACTTTACAACTTTCGGATTTAGTCTGAGGTGCCACATAAATGGTGATCTCTTACATATTTTAACTCTGCCTGTATTAAAATAATTTCAAGAAATTAGAAAGTGGTATTTTTTAAACCTGTATATTAAGCAAGTATACTAGGTCAATTTGAATGAATTAGATCCTGTTTAAATCAAAATTAAACATGTGAAATATTTAAAAATATTTTCACAAAGTTGCACATTTTATAAATGTAAAATTTATTTCACTGAGAAATACATACAAAATTTAATTAATAATTTTTTAATGATAGTCAAAATTACTTTGTTGATTTTACTGTTTTCAGTGTTAATTAGTTCCTGCCCAGTGTGAACAGTTTAATAATTTAAACTGTTAATGTTTCTTTACTATTTCAAGCATCATCCATAATGGCATCTCCTTGAATTAATTAAGATCCTATTTTTCTAGTGATACCACAATGTAGGTTGTAAAAATTGCATAATTTATATTCCTTTTGACTTTTTTTTTTTACTCTTAAAAACTGTATCTTCCAGATATTTTGTGTAAGAATATTAAAATCCAATTAGGTAAATTTGGGTTGATTTAAAATAAAATATGATAAATATTTAAATAAAATATTTTAAATAAAATATTTTAAATATGATAAATATTTTAAATAAACATATTTTAAATAGTATTATTTAAATAAAGAATTATTTAAAGTATAATCTTCTTCAGAGAATGAAATTATATATGAAAAGCAAGATTGATTGAATATATCATCCACCTACAAATAACACTTCAGACCTATATGAAGTAGACAGACGTATTCTCAAATGCTGTCTTTACTTCCATTGTGTGTTTTCTGTTCCAAACCATTGTCCTCATTGCTGCTTTACTGGTAGTATACTTCATTAACTGGACTCACTGTCAGACCATTAAGTTCTGTAGAGACCTCTCTAGCTTGAGAAAATAGCTTCTGGAAATAATTTATTCTGTTTATTTTTCCATCAAGAAATTTATTTGGGTTTCTCAAAAAGTTATCTAATACCTATTATTATGACTGAGTTGTGTATTGATAACAAGTAAAGAGATGTTTTGGATTTTAAAATGATTATTTGGTAAAACGATGTTTCAGTTCTTCAAAAGCTTCAGTCTAAACAGAAGTTACTTTGAGGAACCATCACCTATCTGGTATATTAGTGATTTTTTTTTGTTACTGAGTCACCCATCCTGCAAGATTGCAGAGAGATGCAAAGCCATGAATAACCTTAAAATCCTGAAAAGAAATAATAGTTTATTGGTTTTTATCCCTATATCTGGACTTAACATTTATTTTTTTCATATCGGGAAAATTCTGCTTAGCAAAATGATGCCCAATAAGAAACTGTAGGAAAGAAAAAAAAAAAAAGAAATAAGAAGGAACATCTTTTGCTTGTTGTTTGTTTCTTTTCTTTTTTTTTTTTTTTTTTTTTTTTTTTTTTTTTTTTTTGGTAATAAATAGAGAAAGGTGATGAAAAATTCAGTGGAGAATTATAGGTATGAAGATGAGGAATTATGTATTTCTAGACATCTAGGGAAAGGTCGTAGGATTGACCCAATATATCAGAACTTTCACCAGAAGGAGGCGGCCCTTTTTTCACTACTGACATATGCCTCAATAGTAAAAATTGAATAGCAAAAGCTGAAGGTATTCTACTTTTATTTGTCTACAATAATTTTCCCCTGCAATTTATATTTTTTCAGCATAAATAGAATCATTTATAAGAGCTAAAACTATTTTATGAAGTTTAAATTTCCAAGTTCAAATTTGAACAGTATATTACTGACAAGTCACTTTTCATTGACTTGTTGTTAAATAAGTTGTCTGTAATGTGAAAAAACTTACTTAATAACATTTACTATCTCTAAAATATGATGTTTCTGTGATGGGAACAAACCAAAGTGTGCGATGTGACAAACCACTTCAGATTCTACTGAAGAAACTTACATTTCTGCCTTTTTGTTGCCTATAAAGTTGTCTTTCTAATATTTCAAAGTGGCCTATCCCAAAGTATACTCAGAAAATATGCACTAGCTTATAATAGTAAATAGTTACCTCTTGAAATTTAACATAAGCACAGTAGTTTAAGAATTCAACAACTTCGCCATAAAATCAATATTTACAATAAAAAGTGTTACTAAGCACATGCTATATTCTGCAATATGTTGAAAGCTAAAATAAAAGTGAATAAAATATGACCCCTGTCTTGTAGGGTATAAAAAATGTGTGTCACCTTGTTTTACATTTATTCAAAATGCAGTCTTTTAGGGCAACAGAGGTTGGAACAGAAGGTATAACCTAAAAGGGAAAAGAACAACATAGCAACTTTATTTTAGAGTAAATAACAATTTAAAATAGAAGCCTAGTTTCTCCTGCCTTGGAAGTCTGGAATAAATAATATATCTTGCTAAGAGTGATAGTCAAAATGTTGCTGGTTTCTCAGTGCAGCTACTTACTCATTATCTTCAGGTATCCACTAAATTTTACTTATTTATTTCTGAACATTCTCAAATACTATGCACATGCAAATGGCATTTATAGTTACAATGCTAGCATAGTTTAGCATATAACATAGTCTTAATCTCTTACTTTTGTCATTCATTTCAGCTGGCTGCCTAAAAAGCCCTCAATCCTTTTTTAACTTTTGTCAGTTTTGTTAACACTAATGTCAGTTCAATGGTGGTGCCTCTCCATGTACAAATGCTAGAATTTTAAAAAGTATCAGATTGTCACTGCATATGTTGACATTTGTCAATACTTTAAAGCTCTGCTGGGCCTGTTAAAAGTAGACCAACTTTAACAATACATCACATATCAAGCAGCAGATCAATTCAAAGGGTGGAGTATGAGAAAGATACTTTCCAATCCTCTCAAACACTTATTTTCTGTAAGTTGTGAGTCCTGAGGCTGGGTTTGAGATAGGTCAAATATGAAAACATATTTCTTACTCTTCTTCCGGCATACAAACCTTTAAACTCTTAATTATGTTACAGAAATATATGCCTCATAATTAACCTATTCCCTCAGTTCATCAGATATACATGGTAAAGTCTGAGTTTGATGAGTGAACTAAACCTGCTCTAGTAGAAAATTAAGTTAATTTAAAAATGACCAGGATATTCATACTTTGCTTTAAATTATTACTGATTCTCTTAAACCTATTATACAAGATTAAGAATCGATAGCAACGCAGTTTTAGCATATATTTTATTTTGCATATATTTTATTTTATCTAACATTAAAACTCCAAGCAGAGTTTGAGCTCTTCAAAGTTTAATATAACTATTTTTAAAATAGTGATAGCTAAATGGTTCCATCTAGTTATTAAAATCCTGAATGACATCAAAAGAAAGCAAGAATTATTATTTGCTCAAAAGATTACAGCTAAATAATTCATTTCTAGAAGAATATTACGTATCAAAGGGATAGTTATGATTACTATACCACCATAGTTGACTCATAAAGACCTATCATCTACTACATCAAAAATATAAGACATGTAAATAACAAGTTAAAATGAATATCCTATTGTGTGATGTTAGAGCTTCCCCCCCTCTACAAACAGGATAACTATACTTTATAATCTCAATTTCATCTTTATTTATTCAAAGTACCTCTCCAAATGTAGCATGCCATCCTTATGAAATAGGCTGAGGCATGTGAGATGAGTGAACATAATCAAGGGCATTAATAATTTGATGAACTAGATAATCAGTACTCATAAGGTTGATGTTAATCTTGAAAGTGGTCTCTATTTAAGAATCTGCCCTTGCAACAATGTTTTTCTAACCAATGCTTTTTATATATATCTTGAATAGGCAAGTCTTAGTGTTTAAAAGTATTTTTATTTGGCTCCCCTATATTCCTGTTATAAGTGAAACCATTCGATAATTTTCTCTTTCTTTCTGGCTTATTTCACTGATCATGATCCCCTCTAGGTCCATCCATGTTGCTGCGAATTGCACGTGTTTGTCTTTTTTGAATGCTGAATAGTATTCCATTGTGTATATGTACCACATCTTCTTGATCCAGTCATCTATTTTTGGGCAGGTGGTGGGTAACTTATGGGGAACACACAATAATGTAAAAGATATGAATAACAAAAATAAATATCTATTATATTTTTTAAAAAAAGTATTTTTAAATAATGAAATAAAATTTTAGCATATCTCAAGTGTATAAAAGTTAGAAAATCAGCATAAAAGAAAATCTGTATATGCCGAGGCACTAGGTCTGATTGGATAAATGAAACATAATAGAGAGCACTCTATACTCAATTGTAGTATAGATATAATTCTACAACTGCTGGTATGAACAAAACCTAAGGAATTGTTTAAATGCAACAGAAATCAATAAAATAATCTAACAATGAGCCAGGCACATCTAAGTTGGAGTGTTGTGCTGCCCTGTCTATACATATGTTCAGTAAACATTGTGTTCAATTTTAGGCATCAGACTTTGAGAGTAAAATATAATGCACTGATCTTGTTCTAAGGCTAGTGACAAGAATTTCAAGGAGAGAGGAGACAAGGAAGAAAGACAAAAAATAACAACAGCACCAATAATTAGCCTTCGTTGGTTGTCTACTCATAGACACATTTTCTCATAAGCATTATTCAATTTATGTTTTGCGTATGCCCTACAGCAGAGGTAATACTGT
Source organism: Scalopus aquaticus (assembly GCA_004024925.1). Taxonomy (NCBI): domain Eukaryota; kingdom Metazoa; phylum Chordata; class Mammalia; order Eulipotyphla; family Talpidae; genus Scalopus; species Scalopus aquaticus. The sequence goes on along the minus strand of PVIJ01005977.1, from coordinate 45,227 downwards.
GTCTTGTTAGTAGATTTAAAAAACAGAAATATAGAAAGTTGAAGATACTACCTCATGGTCACGGATTTGGTAAGAGGTAAAACCAAGTGGTAAAAAAGCCAAAATAAAGACATAACTAGCAGAATATCAACAACTATAATTTTGACGAGTATGCTATCTCTTTACTCTATTAAAGTAAAGGATATTAAATGAGCATCACACTCAATTACATTTAATCAAACATTTGAAAGACTCAGAAAGTCCTGTGAGTATTCTTTATTGTAAGATATCATGATCTTGCTGTGGGGACTGAATTCTGTACTTAAAATTACTGGAATTAGGGAATGAAATATAATGCTACTCCATTCCCTTTCAGTGAGTTGTTTTGGTTTTGATTAACTTACTTCCCCCCAAAAGTCAAGGTCTTGTAAACTGCTTAGGTTTGAGGGCAGGGGAAGGCTTTACTACTAAATCGCTCTCCTTTGAACCAGAACCCGAAGTTCAATAAAAGAAAGAGCTATGTGTATAGAGATAATTAGAGTTGCTGCCTCAGGTTCTGTCAAGTGAAAAAGATTTACGATACAAAAAGGTATGTTTTATTTTCCCACTTTCAATACCTTAAGTCTATACATATAGATAAATGTGGAGTTTTGTTTGTCAGAGTTTAACTAACATCTGTTTGATCAGTTACTCTTAAAAGGAGGGGCATTAAGAAGTGCAATGAGCTATCAGGTAAACGATGTATTTGGCTTTCAGCATCAATTCCCACAGTTAAAATCTACATTTTTCTGACCTCCTGTGATTAGTTATATGAATGTAAATTGACTTTTAAAACTAAATGCACTGATGCGAGGCTTGAATGTTAGAATTTACATGAAAGCAACAGTCTTGCTGCCTTTTGCAGTTTTCCACTGGTGAGCCAGGTTACAAAGTGGACGTTTCTGCAGCAGCGTCCCTATATCTCCCTATATCCAAGCTCCAGTGTGCGGGTGTGGAGGTTCTTGCTCCCTCTCTGAATGATCCTTGAACTCCAGCTAAAGCAGTTGGTTCTTAAACTCATGGCTCTAGTAGCAGCTTTCTGATTCCCTTCTTTCCTCATAGGGAAGAAGGATTAGAGCCTCTGGCAATTTAGTTCTATGATGTTCTGGGAATTGTGCCTGCATCTAAAATCAGTCAGGCTCCTCCAGCACTTCTAACACATTTTAAGCATCTAATTTTCTCTATGAAGCCATTTTCTGTCTGAAATACTAGAGTTGTTTCTGTTTCCTTCAGTGAATACTAAATGATAGTGTGCTGAGGGTTGTATCCTTCTCAATGCCTTACATGGGAAGAAATGCTTGCATTTTGGGCAGCTGACAAACTGAGAGAGGAAAAACCATTCTATCTCTGATGACTACCTCACAAATGGCATTAAAAGAATACAAAAACATACAGATGAAGCTATTAATCCTACTTTCAAGATTATGGGAGGCTTTAGAGTAGATTTGACATTTGAAGGTGCTATTGAAAAAAAAGAAAAAAGGATTGTATCCAGATGACATAATGGAGGTGGAATATTTTAGCTAAAAGTAATAGCTAGAAAAATGTATGACAAGTTGAAAGTTCATGGTGTATTTAAAGTATCATGAATCTGTTTGAATGATTGAAAAATTGGACAAAAGTCTGAGTATTGCAAGAAATAAGACTTTAATGGACAATCAGGGACAGAATGTCCAGTAGTTGAATATTATTCTAACATCAGAAGACTGGTTAAATACACAGTTTATTTTTGCAAAATAGACAGGATTTGTATATGGGTAAACATCTGTTATGTTAAAGAAATAGAGTACTTTTTTGGTATGTTTGCAGAGGAAACTGTGGAGCTATTAGATAAATGTTATTGCTACTGGATATGGGAGGTAGGAGTACAAGTTCCAATTCTTTACTTTCTCTCTGTACTGGAAATTATAGCTCCATCTCTCTAGTCCAATATCCACCCAGTCCTCCATTTAAAGTAAAGGATGACTTTACCTGCCACACTGATGTGGGGTGGGCCCTTCTACCTGCTTTGCAAAATGTGTGGTTGGAAGGAACAGGGGACAATTTCCCAAGGGAGATTCAAACATCTTCATAGTTTCCCTTGGCCTAGGGCACTTTTGTCAATAGCGATGGAAGAGCACCTCTTGAGTGTGTTCTTGAAAGTGAATACACTTTCAAAATGACTGGGAATACATAGTGAGTGAGCCTGATCCAACCCCAGCGCCTAAGGTCTAATTCATTCATATGTATTCACGTCACTGCTGATCTACATACAAAAATAAATACAAAATAAGTTTGTTGCTTTTTGTCACTGAGATTTTGAGGGAGCTTATTAGAAAGCAAGATACTGACTCAATCTCCAGGAAAGCCTTTTAACATCCCACCCTTTTGAAAAGAATAGAAAAACTTAGGAATAACTGGTTCTAGGAGTATTCAGGTACCGGCTGACAGTTTTTATTTTTCATCTCTACTGCGACATCCCAAGTACTAATCATTATTACCTTCTGCTTGGAAGAGTCTAAAAACCATTAAACACTTGCCATCATCAAAACTATGCATCACATGCAATAAGAATGGTCTTTTAAAGTTTCTGAGTCATTTTATCTCCCTTTGAAAACACTTCAGTGATTTCAGGCTCACTTATAAAGGAATCCATCTTCCTTACAAGACTTCCCACAAGATTCTCACCCATTTCTTCCCCTTCATTCTTACCCACGCCATCCTTTTCTACTATACTTGAATCACATCAACCTTTTTCTGTACCATCAAGTCCATCTCATCCTCATAAAGAATGGTATTACTCTTTGTGTGGTGTTCTTTCTCTTTGAATCTTCCTATTGCTATTTTTCCCATTCTTCAGACATCAACTTTCTCCATGTGCCTCTTGTAGCTATATTGCTATTCTCTATTTCTTGAACGTATTTCTCAAAACCAGAAAGTTGTTTATTTATTTTTTCCTAATGAAAGTGTACAATTGCTGAATGCAAAACCATGCTTCTGGCTTGATCTTATTAACAAGAGTAGATGAGTGTATATTCACCTGACAAGAGGAAAAAAATAGATACATCATCAGAGACATAATAGTGCAGGTTTAATTACTGGATAGAGAATGAACTTTATGATCATTTAATCTAAAAAAAAACCAACAAAAAACAAAAATAAAAACAATATCCCTGTTTAACTAGACTTGCATGCTAAAATGTAACTGGAAGAATTTGGGAATATATCCACTCCTTCCCAAGTGCTTCTTTACGCTGTCGAACTTGGACCATAAGTTATCAAAGGGAACAGCCACTAATAGGGTATTGTGTTCCTGTACTGCTCCTGAGTCCCCAAACTATTCCAAGTATGATAACATCAACTTCATACATGCTTAAACTACGACCCACATTTAGTCAATTGTGGGAAATAAGGTTAAAGATATAATCTCATTACTATAGGGGGCCATTTTCTAGAGTATTTGCCCTAGATTACAAATCTCGTGACATAGAAGAAATAATTGATAATAATAAGAATAACATACTGACTGAAACTCTGTCCCCACTTTCATCTCTCTTGATCCACATTCAATAAATGATTCCTATTTGATGACCTTATCTCTCACATCATCAAAGTCATAAATGTCAAAATAATCCCATTGGCTTTTCCATTTGAAACAGTTACATCCATTTCAAATATTATTTTGGAGGGGCCATTATCTCTTCTCTTTCTGGTTTCTATCATTTAGCTTTTCCACTGCAAAATATCTACCAGGCTGTTTAACCCACTGACTTTATCTTTTTACTATAACTCACTTTTTTCTCATGTTCCTTGTCGTAGCTACTTGATTCTAATTGTACGACCCTCTGATCTCATTACTTTCTAACAGGTGTCCTCAGTATAGTTCCTCTCTCTCCCTTCAGAGGAAGCAAATGAAATTATACTTAGAAATATTAACCTCATAATACTTGATGTTAATTTTTTTTAAATTTGGGGCCTCCCTGGTGGTACAGTGGTTAAGCACTGTGCTGTGGAGCTGTTGGCAGCAGCGATGCAAGTTCGATGTCCAGCCTGGGAGAATACTACATGGTGCGGCAGACCTCCCCTGCCTTACCCGCTGCTCTCCTCAGCAGTGTATTTCTGATCTGCCTGTTCTGCTCCCCAGTCTGTCTCTGGTGAACCCTCTCACCGCCCCACGCCTCTGGCCTGTACCCCAGCTTGTATGTATAAATAAATAAATCTTTAAAAAAAATTAAAATTTGCGATCAGCAAACTTAAGCATGTGTATAATATATAATATTCACATATATACACATATATATACATTTATGTATATGAAATTTTATCATAAATATGCAGGTATATTTAAATTTACTTAATACTTAAATGTATGAAAATGAATATGTATTAGTCATATTAATGGCATGCATGAATATTTTATAAAACATATTTCCTTATTTTTTAACTTTTTGCTGTGATTACATCCTATTATTCTTATATTTATGCTTATTATTCACCTCTAAAACATGTAAATTTCATTTTAAAATTTAGAAACTTTAGCAATATAACAAGTATACAATGTAATTTAAAATACTTACCATTTGGGGGCTCCATATAAATGCTTTTTCCTTTTCCTGGTATAGTTTATATTGATGAGTAAATTCATTAGAATAAGAGCTTTTCTCATTGATTTTCTGGCAACAATTGGATTACAGAGAAAATCGTTTCAAAAATGGTAAGGACAGAGGCAATTATACTAAAGTTATTCACTAGAGATATATTTAAAATTATTTCAATGAAATAGCAGTCTTTATAAATAAATATGCTTAGATTCTGCCATCATCACCCTTTCCTTTTCCTTTTCAGTATTTTCCTGGCTTTATTTATTAGTTTATTATTCTATATGAATTTTAGAAAAAGCTTGAAAATGCTTTCTTACCTCTCAAAAAATAAAGCACTCTTGGCCTTTTGCAGGTAATATAGAGCAGAATGAAAAAAGGTCTCATTTGTTCTGCTATCATAATCAGACTCCTTTCTGCCGATTTGCAGACATTCCCTAATGTGTACCTAAACTAGTGGATCAGGATAATGTTTTGGTTAGGTTGCCACCCCAGTTCTTCACATGTTGCAAAAATATGATGGAAAAGTAATTTGTGGGGACTCCAAAGAAAATCTCACCACTCTGTACTTCTCCCTGTGTACTGCAGAGAAATTTAATGACTGAAGCCTTTCAAATTTTCTGCACTGAATTATAAGTCAAATAGTCATCTTCATTCCCCAAATTGTTGAAGACATCAAGTATATTAAATACATTTAAGTAAAAATGTGTCATTAAGCATGTGGGCTTCGTGGTTAGTAGTAGTGCTACAATACTAACAGCTTAATGTGTTGACTGTTAACTTTAAGAACTTATTTATGTACAGGATCAGAGAACTTAAATCAAATTAACTGCTAAATAAGCTTTTGATATGTGGGCAATATTAACATATGAAAATGATCAAATTCTGTTTGTTATATTTAGCTTTAATTTATCCTTATTCATGTCATTATCAAATGGATTAAGATTAATAAATGTACAAAAAACTTTGGGTGATTTAGGTCTGTATTATATTTCGCTATTTTAAAATTTGTAGGAGTGAATAAAATTATTCAAGGTATAATGTTTTAGATGTATATGAATATACATGAGATTATGGATATGGTTATTTTCTAAAGGAAATGACTAGTTTTTTAAGATAGAAATTCCTATATAAAGTATATATTTTTAAAATATGATTATAAATTTAAAGTTAAAAATTTGATTTTAATTTAGGTTTGTAGTTGTATGTTTTTGTATACCTATAAAACATACTTATGAATTTTCTTAAGCTCACAAGGTGCATACATAAACAAATATAAATAAATAATATATTTTATATTTAAAATGACTGGTGATTTATTAATAAATATCAAGTTTTTACTACTTTTTTTACAAAATATTATATAACTAAAGATAATAAAATGGGGATATTATTTCCTTTTGTATAATAAATTATTACCTGTTCAATAACAGACATTTTCTTTCTTTAAGTTTAAATTTCTAATAGTAACTGCTCCTGATTAATAAGATTTCCTAATAACTTTTATTTTTAAGAATAATTATTTCATTGAGTTCTTACTGTACCAACAATTCTTTTTTTTAACTTTTTTTAAAAGATTTATTTATTTATGCATACAAGCTGGGGTACAGACCAGAGGCGTGGGGCAGTGATAGGGTTCACCAGAGACAGAGTGGGGAGCATAACAGGCAGATTGATGGAAATACACTGCTGAGGGGAGCAGCAGGTGAGGCAGGAGAGATCTGCCGCGCCTGCCACGCCATGTGGGAATGTCCCCAGCCTGGCATCAAACTTGCACCGCCGCTGCCGACAGCTCCACAGTGCAGTGCTAACCATTGCGCCACCAGGGAGGCCCTGTAACAATAATTCTTGATTTTTTTTCTTTACGTTTATGGAAACTTAAGGAATTTCCATAAAAAAGAAATTTTATTTTATTTTTTTAAAGAGTTATTTATACATACAAGCTGGGGTACAGGCCAGAGGCGTGGGGCAGCGAGAGGGTTCACCAGAGACAGAGAGGGGAGCAGGACAGGCAGATCAGAGATACACTGCTGAGGGGAGCAGCGGGTGAGACAGGAGAGGTCTGCCGCACCATGTGGGATTCTCCCTGGCTGGGCATCGAACTCGCATCACGTGCTGCCGACAGCTCCACAGCGTAGTGCGCAACTGCACCACCAGGGAGGCCCCATAAAAAAGAAATTTAAAAATTGTGAGAAAAAAAAGAAAAAATCTGAACAAATTTTTGTTAGTTATTAAAAATTATAGCTACTATCAATTAGCCAGACTGAAATTCCTAGTTTTGACTATTATTGCTTGTTATTCAAGATACTAAATGGGGACCTAGGTGGGTATTATATGTGAACTCTGCGTTCTAGTTTTGTTACTTTGCTACCTACAAATATCACTAAAAAAACTTTAAAAATTAAATTTTACAATGATGAACAATACAATTACAAGTCTGCTAGAACAGTTTTTATGCTTCTAGGAATGGCTATCATTTGACAGTTGCTTGTAACTTCCTTTTATAAAAAAAAAAGTAATAAAAAAATTAAGATTTGGGAGAAGTGCCAAATTATAATTGACCAATGACTGTTGTGAATATTCTTTGCTTACCAAATTAAAAAAAAAATGATAAAATTCTGAACTTTAAAAGTTTAGTCTTTATATTTCCATTTTATATAAGATAGACATGTGTGTATATGTATGTTTATGTATAATTCATAAATATAATTGCCCAATTCTAAATTAAAAGCATGCACTTATTTTAAAATAGCAAAAAAATTCCTGCAAGTACAATAATTGTCTAAAAATTGCTTAATACACATCAATTAAGTGGCTATTTTGGTATGCTTTACAATGTAACTCAAATGTCACTAAAGAATTAGTAATTTTCTCACAGGGTAATCATTAATTCAATTCTTACACATTGACTGTGTTAAGCCTCAAGAGGGAATTCCACTCACTTGATTTCTAATAATTTTGGCTAACATTATTGTCCAGGATTGTTCAGTTTTATCTCCATAGCAGAGATTAATTGACATCAAATTTAAACCTGCTTTGCTACAGCTATTTTCCTCAATATTGCTGAGGATGTTTTTGGCTAAGTCCCATCTGCCAAATTTATAATCCAGCCAAACTGTGAAAGTGGGATAAGAGCAAGAACTAAAGCCTAAAATCTATTTAAATATTTCTGATGGATTTTTTACGATTACTGCTTTTGAATGTATATAGATATGCTCTTGCTATTGTCTGTCTATATTCTGGATGGCTGGAAGAATTTCCCTGTCAAAAAACTCCTGCATAAATAATACAAAAAGAAACAAACAGCCAAACAAGACAAACAATTTAAAAGAAAAATTCTTAAAATTTGTGTTTCCAACCTTCATTATACCAACATCAAACAAGACTGTTCCTTATGTATTATAACTATGATTAGTAAGCTTTGTAAGACACTGCTCACCATGCAGAAATTATTGCTGTTATCAGTGTAAGTCATCAATGAAAATTGAAAGGACAAATGGTTGTATAAAATCAAACTTGCACGCTTGTTTGAAAAGTTTTTCTATAGTATTAATGAAATGCATACAAAATTTTCACAAAGGGTGAAAATACATGCCATCAGCTCTTACAATTGATTTATAGAGATGACACTAATGTAAGATTGCTGATGCAACTAGTTGGAAAAAAACATATCAGGAACTCTCACCTAGTAACTGCAGTTAAGTCATAAGACAAAAATCGTTGACCGCACCTTTCACGGTTAAAGAAGCATAGTCCAGTAGTGTGATGTCTTCACTGCTCACAAATTTAATACTGAAAATCTCTTTAGATTCTCTGGGAACAGATAGCATTAAAAAAAAAAAAAATTCTCAAGAACTCAAACATCAAACGTCCATACGTAGACAGCTTCCCTAAAAGATTCAAAGTTCTCCATCCCAGAAACCACTATTTTAAAATCATATAATTTCTTTATCTCTAGCGCTTCCTTCTTTCCATAAGTACCTTTTGAATTCTCTATAGCTTAGATGTCTATATTAATTTTTAAAGACAGAAAACTTTCAGTCTTTTCCTTTAATTCTGGTGATTTGGTTTTCTAGGACAAATCCATGGTGTTTTGTTAACATCTGACAAATAGAATAAAGGCTGAGACACAAAATATAAAAATGCTTGAACGATTTACCACTTTGTCAATTTCTGAGTCCTCTCATTTGGCAAATTCAGATGAAAGATGGATTTGGTTTTCCCTGTTAGAAAACATGCGATAGATAGTTTGCTAAGGAAAATATTTTAGAGCCCTTTAGAAAATTAACTTCTTGCTATCTTTGGTAACTCAATCATATACCACATTCTTTCTTCCCTGCTTCTACATATCATGTAACTCAAGTTATGATTGAATTCAACACTCCCACACAAAGACAAAAGCATATATGAAAATAATGAGTTTACTTGACTCAACTAGCTTCTAAGTTTATAGACACCATTCAGATTTTAGGCTTAGAAATATATAGCACTGGAAATCTAGATAGACCTTAATTTGAACAAGCCATCCTTGGAGCTAATACTGAATGTAAAAAAGGACTGAGAATAATATAGAAGGACCAAAAATTTCCCTTTGTGCCTTGGAAAACAATAACTTCATCTTAGTTTCATTAGCTATCATAAAATACCATAACAAGCTCTCTGATATTTCTTTTTATAATCCCATCAAGAAGGTTTCACTTTATGACCTAATTAACCCCCCAAAAATCCCAACTCTAAAAGCACCATAGTGGGGATTAATGTTTCAACAAATGAATTGGGTGAAGGAGGGACCTATAGTCAATCTTCAGCAGCCACATTTGTTCATCCATTATACCTTTGTCAACCTCATACTGTCAAAGCAATACCTACTAAAACAAGACCCTAATCCAACCTCAATTTCCTTATATGTTCTGAGGATTTCAACCAATCAATATTTAAAATGAAGTGTATTCTTACTGAATTCCACTATCAGTGCTAGAAAATACTTTTAAACTTTTCTTCCTGCAAGAGTAATGTAGGGTAGGGGCCTCTCTGGTGGCACAGTGGTTAAACGCTGGGCTGTGGAGCTGTCGGCAGCGGCAATGCGAGTTCGACGCCCGGCCGGGGAGAATCCCACATGGTGCGGCAGATCTCTCCTGCCTCGCCCGCTGCTCCCCTCAGCAGTGTATTTCTGATCTGCCTGTTCTGCTCCCTGCTCTGTCTCTGGTGAACCCTCTCGCCACCCCACACCTCTGGCCTGTACCCCAGCTTGTATGTATAAATAAATAAATCTTTAAAACAAAAAAGAGTAATTTAGGGTTGTTCTCAGATTTCAATTATTGAATAAAGTTTTAGCTGAAGGCTTTTGGTTTTTCTTGTTTCTTAAAGATTTATTTATTTATGCATACAAGATCTGGTGTGTAGGCCAGAGGTGTGGGGTGGTGAGAAGATTCACCAGAGACAGAGTGGTGGGCAAAACAGGTGGATCTACTGAAATACACTACTGTAGGGGAGCAGCGGGCAAGTCAGGAGGGGCCTGCTGTGCCATGTGGGAAGCTCCCTGGCCAGGAATCAAACTTGTGCCACACTGGCTGCTGATAGCTTCATAGTGCCAAGACTTAACCCACTGTGCCACCAGGGAGGTCCTGGCTTTTGGTGTTTTTTTTCATTTTTTGATCCAATTTCAGAAACTGAAATTACATAGAGAATACATTTAAACTTTTTCTTCTAATTTATTATCATTTTTTTCTAATGCATATGCTATAGAGTAATGTTCCTGTTTTAAACATACGCAGGTATCACATAATTTTAAATTATTCTGGAAACAAATTTTTGTGAGCCTAAAATGTACCAGTCATTCTGTTGGAAATTTTAAAAGACTTTCTTCAAAAATACATTTTGATGCTTAAATGAGCAGTTAATATTTTAGTAACATTGGATAGGCTAAATCAATGCTAATATGCAGCTATGCCAATAACTCAGATTTGTTAAACTCATGTGATATCAGTTTTCACTTAGTATCATCTTAATATGTTTAAACTGAGCTTGCAATAGAGTTATAGTGTTAAAAGATGAATGAAAAATTTTAAAATATGTTGACAAGTACTAGAGCTTAATTTAATTTTACAGATCCTTTGTTAAATGTGTTCTTAAGGAACTAGGTTTCAACTACATAGATGTCAAGTTAACTTTATTACCTTCACAGTGGACTTTTCACTAAAAGGGAAAAAACATCCTAGTGGAGGTTATTATTGTCACTGCTTTGACTTTTCTTTCAACAAAAAGTCATTTGCAATTTCAAATTCCCATTGTGTAGCAAAGAAAGAGTATCTTATAAAGGGCATGACTAAAATGTCATACTCACAAAATTTCATATAAAAACAGTGATGTCACTTTCAGAGTGTGATAGTGATTTTACCCCTGGAAAACATAAATATTCTGAAGTCAGATGCAATGAAAATGTTTTTCTTAGTAAACAAACATCTATTCTTAGTATTCTGAATAAGAATCAACTATCTAAAATTTCTTAGTCACTTTGATGGAAATGTGACTATTTTTAAAGTATAAATCATTAAAAAGAAAGACAAGAAGAAAATCACTTTTAGCTAATGTTCCAATAGCCATTCTTATTTTTTTTTAGTTCTGACCAAACATATTGTGATTGAGAAATGAACATGAAATAGACTCCATGCATACATACTCTTCAGATTGTGCAATGCATGTTGAATGAAAAACTATAATTTGACCATTCTTTTCTTCATTTTTTAGACATTTTTATTTTCCAAGATTTTTTAATGCTTGAAGCAAAAGAACTTGGTATATCTCTATGGAAATACAGAAGAAATAGGAAAAAATACAAAACAAGACACAAGAAAATGAAAGCAGTTGGTCATTGTTTGTTTTCATATCCCATCCCAGAACTCTATTTGACATATCTCTACCCATATATTATTGCTAAGAAAATACTGGAATTTTCACATTAGTATCAGCTGTGCATATAGAATAAAGTAACTATAACAACAGATGTGAAATATAGAAGTGTGATTAATACGTGGTTTCTGCTGGTAAGCAGTCAAACATTTTAGCATACATAAAAATCATTGCTTATTTCACTCAGTGAAAGACATCAAAAATCATTTGGCAACTTGTTTCTAACAAAAAGAATAACAATAATAAAATCTTAAATGATTACCAAAATTTCTGTCTCTATCTCAGACTTAGCCAATGGAACTCATTAAGGTAAATCTTGAGATTGTCATAATAGGCTCTCCCTTTTATGCATTTATTCTACATATTTATTATAATCATTACCATTATTTTCCATTTGTATTTTTGCAACACATCTGGGGCACCATAATGTTTAAAGGGAGACAAAATATATAAGAAGATAAACTAAAAGAAAAACAATTGTGAGAAGAAAAAACTGAATGTGTTATGCAAGATGGTAAATCCAAGAATGACAAAGATAGAGTTAATTTCATGAAAACATTGATACTTATAATTTAGAATATAATCTGATGTTCTTTCATATCTGCCCTTTCTCTCGGTTTGTCTTCTTCATACCCTTCCTAATTTTGTACTTTTAAATAAAAATTACTAGATGCAGGTGATATAAAGTTGTGGGATTCCACAGATTGAATTGAGAAGAAAAAAAAGAAAAGGTTTGTGTAGAACCTTTAGAAAGGTAGTAGAAAAAAAAGTAGAAAAAATTTTATTGTACTTAAAATATTTTTAAAGCTTCAATAGAGAATTCTTGATTCAGTAGGGAATTTTTCAAGTCATTTATGGAAATAAAATCACCCATGTCTAGAATTCACATATAATTAAATTAGTCATTAGTGGCATGTTGTTTTCCTCACAAATTGTAATCCTCAAAAGTTAATAATAATCCTAATATTATTTATTCCACATACATAGGTTGAATTTTATTATAATATTGCTACAACAAAAAACAAAATAAGTAATAATTTGTATCATTATAAAAGAGTTTTAAAAAGCAAACAGTTGTATATCATTTACAAAACTCTAAGATATTTACTTAAACCCTCTCGACTGATACCAATTCAAAGAAGAGGAAATCAAGTTTTATAGCTTACACAAGCAAACACATCAGTTTAGGTAGGAGCTTAGGTTCAATCCTGGACCATCTAGTCAGAGACTGCTTGAAACAATAGTGTCACATGAAAGAATTTAAAAGGAAGAAGTGGAGAGGGAGAAAAGTGGGGTGAGAGAAAAGAATTAGCAAGAGATATGGTAGGTGGGAGTGGCAGAGAGAAAGAGAGAGAGAGAGAACGAAAAATGGGAAAAAGCAGAGTGACTTACAAACTAGTTTGCTCTCTGGTTACTCTCTTCAGTTTACACTGACAGGCACAATGAAGCTACATAACAATGGCGATGACTGATGACTGCTCCTTCTTCTTCCTTCTCTCCAACAGTCTTCCTGCCTGTCTATTCAGAGCCATGCACTTGGGAAACATCTCAAGTACAACATCAGTGAGGCAATACCCAGCTTCTGCAGCCACACATATAACAGGCAGTAAATTGAATGCAGTCATTGTGGATACAAGTTATTTTAACATCTTTATTTTTTTCTGATGGATGAGCTAAGGGCACTGGCCTCTTCCTGAATGATGGCAACTGCATGAAAGCACCATGGCTTTGGGTTATATTACTACAGAAAGCATCTTTTGCTATGGGTCACTGCAGGTTTCATTTCAAGGAGATTAATTCTTCTGAAGTAGAAAGATAAATTTTTGGCATATTACTTCTGAGTAGCTCTCATGGGTATGGTGAATTAACTGATAATGATGCTTACTGATACTATCAAAGACAAGGGGCATTCAGTCCAGCATGGCATTCATCATCTAGGGGATGACAAGGGGGGGGTGGTCAAGGGTCTTATACACGGTTACTTTATTATTTCTGTAGATAGTGAGCTGTGGTTGAGACTTGACATATTCTTTAACCAGAGAAGAGGAGCAGAACACTACTAATAGAGCTAATGTTTAATCTCCCACATACTTATGGATTTCTACATGATAATTTCTCTCAGTTATTTAAGTTCAATGGTGGGGCTATACTGTTGAATCAACACTTACCCAAGGCTCATTCCATACACCCAATTGGAAGACTGCATTTTTGTTATTTTTTCTGAAAAGATACAACTACACTAAGAAAATAATTTGTATCTAATATAAAATTATATTGACTATAGTTCTTTAATCTTCTAAAAATCAAGTCCATTATTGATGTAATTAGTTTTACTTCTCATCTGAACTAACACAATTTAGATTGTATATAAGCTATGTTATGCATAAAATGTTAATGTGCACTTTTTTCTCTTTTTTTCCAATTTTATTTATGGAGGTAAAGTTAACTTATATCTTTGTATATGCGTTAGGGTTTATAAGTTCAAACTTCTACATTATATGTTTTTAAACCATGCACAACACCAAATTTCCAATAATCCTGCCACATGTTCCATTATATGCCCTTCCTTTCCCCATTCATATTTCATCACCCTCCCCTTCTGGTTGCTTCTGTTTTGTAGTTAGAGGTCAAGTGTTGGTAATTTATTTGGTTTTGTCTAACCTTTTTGTTTCTCTATATTCTCTATGTAAGTTGACACCATTTAGTGCTGTCTTTCTCATTCTGACTCATTTCACTTAGCATTAATTCCTTCAGCTCCATTCTTGTTAATGCAAATGGTAAGAGTTGATTATTTTTTATAGCTGAGTAGTATTCCCTTGTATAGAGAGGTGTGTGTGTGTGCACGTGTGCTCACACACCATAATTTTTGATCAACTTCTCTCTCCTTGGGTATTGTTTCAAACTTTTAACCATTGTAAATAGTGCTGCAACGGACAGCGGCATTCCTTTGAATTAATGTTTTCTGGTTGTTGTTGTTGTTGTTTTTCTTGTAAATACCTAGATATAGAATTGCTGGATCATAAGGTAGGTCCATTTTTAATAATTTGAGAAAACTAATGTTTTCCATAGGTGGTGGAACAATCTACATTCCCACCAACAGTGTATGTGGGTTATTCTTTGTCCATATTCTAGCCAAAATGTGTTGTTTTCTGGTGTTTTTTTGTTGTTGTTGTTGTTTTTTGTTTTTTTTTGTGTTTTTTTTGCTATGGGGCATTTCCATTGTTTTGATATGGTTTCTCTTGTGGTTTCAATTTGCATTTCCCTGATGGTAAATGAAGATGGTACATTTTTCATGTGCCTACTGGCCCTCTGTATGTTTTTGTTTTTATTTTTTAAGTGCTTAATTAACACTTGTGCCTTTTTTGATTGGGTTAGCTGTTTTATTTTTGTTGAGTTCCATGAGTTCTTTATGTTTTGGATATCAGCCCTTTGTCAGATATGTTATATGCAAATACTATCTCACATTCAGTAGGGTATGTTTTTGTTTTAGTGATAGTTTCTTTCAGTGTGCAAACCTGTGTCATGTGCAAATATTTTCTTTGTCTGCAAGTTGCTGATTTGTATTTCTGGTGGTGTTTTTCACTATTACGGTAGCCCACTAGTATCTTTTTTCTAGCTGTATTTTGGGGAAAAACAGTCCTTTCTTCGTCAGTAGAGAAAAACCCAGCCCTCTATCTTGTATCTCTCTTTTACTCTCACACAACTACCACACTCATAACACTTCTGAAAATAAGATGTATTGGTTTTCTCCTCATCTAGAAATTCTCCAACATCAGATGGGAGCCCTACAATTTAACTCGATTCTAGCACTATTTGTTAGAGATAGTGTCAGATCCCATAGGTCGAGGGCTCAGTCACAAGAATATTGTGTTCCACTTCAGATGTCAATCACGTAGTAGGGCCCCAGGTTACCCACAACTTCTGTCTGACTTGGTTACAAATCAGAGGTTCCCATGACACCTTCCTTGGATTCAATCAATGTGTTAGAGTAGCTCACATAACACTTTCACCAGTTTATTAGGAGATATCATAAGGAAAACAGATAAAAAACAGATGAAGTGGTACACAGGGACAGATCTGAGAGGTTATTCTTGGGCACAAGGGCTTTTACCCTGTGGAGTTAGCACATGACACCCTTCTAGTACCCAGATTTATATACCAACCTTGAAGTCTTCCGAACCCCATACTTTTGAGATTTTTACAGAAGCTTAAATACATAGGTATGATCAATACTTAACGCCATTTCTAGTACCTTCCCTCTTTCTGGAAGATGAGGGGTGGAGCTAAAATTTCCAAGTTTCTAATCCTGACTTGGTGTCCAGATCCTGTCCACAAGCCATCCAGGAGCCCATACAGTCTCCTCAATAGAACAAGAGATACTCCTTATGACTTAGGAATTTACAAGTTTCTAAATTCTGTGCCAGGAATCACAATGGATAGATAGAGATGATAGGAATAGAGCTAGAGATAGATATACATAGATATAGATATAGTATATATCAAACTGTCCATACCCTCTTCTTTGGCATTTTTATCCTCTCTTAGTATTTTGCTTGTCAACTCTAATAATACATGAATTTAAATCCTCTATTTATTCAGGCTTGTATCTTTTATAGTGAACTACTTCCTGCACATTTCATCGTATCTCAGAATCAATATGGCTGAAAACAAAATTCCTAACTTCTCCAAATACTCTCTACCTGCAGCCTTCCCAATGTCACTTAGTGGGACTTCTACAAATATCTCTTGAGATGAAACTGATCCTCTTCTTCCAGATATAAGCTCTGAAAGCACAGAAATTATTTCTCTTTTAATCACTGTTATATCACAAGACCTAGAAAAAGGCTTGTTGCTCTGTAGATACCCAAAAGAAGCTGAATTAAATAAAATGAAAGTAAATCAAAGTCTACACATAATTAGTCTAGAAAAAGATCAGCTTTTTAAAAAAAAAAATAACATCAGTGAAACGGGTGGAAGGAGTGCAACTGTCCAGGTTCTCAGGCAAGAGCCACCAAAAAGCCAAAAGGTCAAAAGGCCAAAAAACAAAAAAACAAAAACAAAAACAAAGGACAGTGCCTGAAGAGAGGACAGGTCACTGTCCGTGGGTTCTCACCCGCGCGCACAATTGCAAGAGACTTCAGGTTACGGGAACAACAACAACAAACATGGGATTTATTTTACAAATGGGGGAAACAGATAGCTTACTGCATCCTCAAGTGGTGGCTACCTCACCCAGAATGCATCGGGGATGGTAGCTCTTTGTGAGGTGCTGGGTTAAACCAACAAACAGCTCTTTGAGACACCAGGCCCAGGGCCTCTGGTGCTCCTTTCAGGCAACGTCAGAGACAGGACAGAAAGCCCAGTCTCTGCAGAGTCCTTCAGCTTCTCTTCCTGCTCAGAGGGCGGCTGTTGGATGATTCTTTTCTTTTTTCTTCCTCGGAGGCCAGGAGCAGACTTCTCTCTTCTCTCTTCGGAGTCTGGAACCGTCATCTATCTTCTTGTGGGGGCTGGTGTTGTCATCGTCGTCTTCTGTTGTTCTCTTCAGGGTCCTCCTTCTCTCTCTGGGGATGGCGTCCTCTCTTTTCTTTTCTCTTCTTTTTCACACTTCCCAGGTCCATCCCATCATGGCTTATATCCTCATTCAGGGTACCATCCACAAGTCTGATTGGCCCATTTTTCAATCCTGGAGCTGATTGGACCTACCCATCAGCTCCTAGCACCTGATTGGTCCATTCAAAATGGCAGTTATTGGGTAGGAGCAAATGCCACAACTGCTCTGGAGCAGTGGGGTGAGCTGCACCACTATTCCTGCCAGCTCCCACTACTAAGGCAGCTTGGTTCCGGTAACATAACTAGCCTCCCCATCTCCATTTTTATATCTCTATATTCAATTACTTACAAATAAATCAGCCATCTTTTTCATCATGACACATTCCAATTGCTCTCCATCTTTTTAGTTATTTTATTCACAGCATGAAACGACATCTGAAGTTATGTTACTATTGATATCTTTACTTTTTACAAGAAGAGATAGTCCACAAGAACATTGAATTTTCCTTATTTATTGTTTGCTATATACCTATGTGTAAACAGACTGATGAATAAATGTTCTTCAAAGTGGATTTGCTGAATAAATAATGGTGATAAGACCTAAACTATTGTCATAATTTAATTACTGTGATATGGTCTTTCTGAAATGTAATGCATCTCTATTCATCATATGTTTAAATAAAAGGAATCTTTAGTAATCATTCAAATTCTGTTATAAATAAATCAGTGTAGAGATGTACTATAAAGTGGGAACAAAATTAATGTTAAAGCATGAAATTTTTTTTCTTGAACCTTGAAATTAAATTCAGAAATGGAAAGTTGCTACCAAAACTTTTGCACCTTTGGTACATAACTTCGAGAACTATTTACATGGTAACTATGACTTGAATCATGGTAATTCACCTTACAATGTTGGAAAGAAATTCTTCTGATGATGGTACCATATTCTACTCTAAAACACTTCAGATTACCAGAGTGATTTCTATAGGACTGTGTCTCCTAGGAAGATTCCTTTAATAGTCCAGGTTTTCATTGTCTTTCTGCTTAACCATATACCAAGGCACTGCCTATATCCTATGACTTAGTAGAAGCCAAAATATTGTGCCAATAAGCATACAATTCAACTCACGGGAGCTGATTTGTTTTTACCTTCTTTGGTCAGACTAACAGCATTTCAAAATGGTTGTCCATTTAACTGCCATCTATAATAAACAAGGCAGCTCTTTTTTGGTCTCAGTAAAGAGGTGTCTACAGGGAATCATTTGAATGATAGCAGAATCGGGCAGTTCCTAACTCAGTTTCAAAGTAATTTCTAAGGAAAAGCAGTTCTTTACTCATGAGCATCTCCTCCTCGCATTCTCCTGTGGACATGATCCTCTACGAACCATCTCCATCTTCTGGACATTGACTTGCCCATTCTCATATTATATATATGAGAATATATATATATATTTATACATACAAGCTGGGGTACAGGCCAGAGGCGTGGGGCGGCGAGAGGGTTCACCAGAGACAGAGTGGAGAGCAGAACAGGCAGATCAGAAATACACTGCTGAGGGGAGCAGCGGGCGAGGCAGGAGAGGTCTGCCGCACCATGTGGGATTCTCCCCGTTCGGGCGACGAACTCGTGTTGTCGCTGCCGACAGCTCCACAGCGCAGCGCTTAACCGCTGCGCCACCGGGGAGGCCCCATTCTCATTTTTTTCTATGGCTATCACCCAAGAATCACAGCTGTTTCAGGTTTCAAGACTGGTTATGCCCATTTTCATATAAGATGTCACAGTTAATATCTGATAGCAAGCTAGCAATTGACCTTCATAAGGGGAAATATCCAAAGTGTCAGTTACTACCTCTGGAGGTATATCCTTAAACACCACTTTAAACTCTACATATAACTCTCAAGCAGGGGTCTTACCTGTACCAACACTCCAACATACAATCTACATTGTTTGGTCTTGAAAAATCTTTCTTGTTCCCATTTAAATATCTAATTAATATTGAATGAAGGACAGATTTATGTGCCTTCTGTTTTATAGGGACAATCCTATTCAAATACAATGTCAATCTCCAAAATATTTCCAGATAATTAATGATGCAACTGTTTCAAACATGTTTCTTTCTTTTTTTTTTTTTAAGATTTATTTATTTATACATACAAGCTGGGGTACAGACCAGAGGTGTGGGGCGGCGAGAGGGTTCACCAGAGACAGAGCGGGGAGTAGAACAGGCAGATCAGAAATACACTGCTGAGGGGAGCAGCGGGTGAGGCAGGAGAGGTCTGTGGCACCATGTGGGACTCTCCCCGGCCGGGTGTCGAACTCTCATCGCTGCTGCCGACAGCTCCACAGCGCGGCCCCTCAAACATGTTTCTTTATGTCTTGTATCTTACCTTAATTTTATTTTTCTTGAACCTTGAAATTAAATTTAAAATGGGATGTTGCTATCAAAACTTTCATATCTTTGCTACATAATTTTGCAAACTATTTATGTGGAAACTATAATTTGTATCTAAGGCAGGATTCATGATTGCTATTTGTTTGAAGATGAGAGGATGAAAGTTAAACATCTGTAAAAGAAGATGAAATGAAGAAAAAAAACTATGCAAAGTGTGAACCACTTTCAACATTTTCATTTGTTTCAGTTTGCTTGGCTTTCCATCCATAAAATAAATTAGATTTTGATCTCATATAAATCTCCAAAAATTTAAAGTTATGTGGATTTTATTACAAAGTTTTTAAAGTCAATATAGTCCAATATATTTCTCATAGATAACTGCTCAGATAAAGATGAATTTTTGGAATAATATTGTTCTAATTTAAGCCAAAATATAATTTATTCATTTTCATCTCATGTATAGTCAACTAGACTTGAGATCTACAATTTGGACTGCTCTTTCTCAAAAATCAAGAGAAGAAATATCAACAAGAGAAAAATATCAAATTCCATGTCATTGTGATATTCATAAAAATAAAGATGAATGTATCTGTGACATTATGGATGTCTGGGTAACCTTGAACCTACCATTTCCTTGAATGCTACTATTTATATCTAATATTTTGAGTTATTAATTTCTTACCTGATTATCCCTCCTGGACTTGGAAGGGGAAATCCCCTTACATAATTCTGTAACAGTATGACAAAATATTTAATTATTATTGCAACTCTCAAGCAGGAGATGTATCTGTACCAGTACTCCAACGTATATTCTACATTACTTAATCTTGGACATTCTTTCTTGTTCCTATTTAAATATCTAACTAATATTGCTTGAAGGACAGATTTTTAGCTAAAAAATATTCTTTTTTTATAATTTTCCAACTATAAATAAAAATGAAATTGTCAAAGAAAAAAGTTATGTCTTCAATTTCTGTATTTCTTAATAATTTTTCTTAATAATATTTGCATATATTATCAATTGATGACTATGATCTTGCCCTTTCTTTACTGTAAATTTTCATTCTTATTTTCTGATTTTCTATGCTATTGATCAATTATATGCATCAATCTATATTGTGAGAGGAATTCTATGGCATCCTACAGGCTCATCTAGAATACCTCTATGCCCTTCTTGAATTTAGGACCAAATGCAGCATCTTAACATATAACTTGTTTGAGAGACCTTAGCAGATCAACCTAAATTAGTTCAGCTTCTGTTGTTCTTAGTGACACAACAAAATCCAGGGAGTCACAGTAGGATAATCATTCTGCTTTATTGCTTTAAATCAATTGACATCTTCTTCCTGTGTGGTAGGAGAAAGTACTGAATATCTCTTGGGTCTCCTGAGTATGTCATTAACATGAATTGCATTTATTCTCTGTTGGATACAAAACTGATTGAAAACGACATAGTCATCTTGTGTCTGATTCATCAAGAATTATTTCAATTAGATTGTTAATGCTATAGTATTTTCTGTATGGCACTCAAAGGGATCATCCTGTATTTTCCAACCTATTATTAAGAGACAATTTATATTTATCCCCGTGCAATTTCCCTTAAATAAAAGGGTGAGTAAGCATGAACTCAATATATGCCCATACAAAAAGACCTAATTAACTTGGGATACTTATTTTTATTTGCATGCCTATGTATTTTAAAAATAATAATTGGGTTAAAGGGAAGGCTGACTGAATAGCTCACAGATCTTCGAAGACATGTAGAACATTTTCTTCCTATGCATCTACATTTTCAAAATTGAGAATCCTGGTTGTAAACTCAAAAACATAGTTTTATCTTTCCCTAGAGAGCTATGTTTACATTCTAAAGGTTAATGACCCAGAGTCTCCTCTTGGGAGAGTGGATATACCTGCTTCTATACAAGTGGAGAAATTCATATTTTTAGGGACTTCTCCTAGAGTAAGATTCTTTGTATATCTAGATTTATAACATCTGGCTCTCATTATATCACCTGTGGGGTATTATCATGGGAAATCAATTTGCCAAGTTATTATTTTGTTGGGTACCTGAGTTCTGATCTCTGAAAAAAAATGTTTAAAAATTTTGCCTGTGTGTGTGTGTGTGTGTGTGTAGTGTGTTTTTGTGTATGTTCTTGTCTCTCTGTGTGTAAGTTAAAATCTCAGACTCTTCAGTATTTCTCATTTAGTAGAGTATATGTATGTGCACATATATACATATATATGTATATATATATATATATGTATGTATGTATGTATGTATGTATATCCCTACATTTGAAGACTATAGTGTCTTTCACTGGCAGTTGACTGATGTCTTGACATTTATATTGAGGGAAAATATCCCCACACCTAGAATTGCCAAGAAAGTAAATCCTGAAGGAAACTTATATTTAAGAGTTGAAACTTGAAGTATAAGGAAGAGAGATTTCTTCCTCTGTATATGTGTATAATGTAATCTGTGATACAATATCATTCACTGTGTTACTTTTCTTAGCTTCAGCTTCCTTTTCTCTTGGAAAAGCGTTTGTCAGGATATAATAAGTGTTTGGTTTCATTCATGGGATTGCTATTAAAATCAAATCACAATATGATAATAAATATTTTTGGTCTTTTCTATGCCATACAATTGAGTTATTGGACATAAGTCCATCATTTTCTGCCTTTTCAACGCTTTAATCATATTTTGAGGCTAAATAATTTGGGTAATGCTGCATAAATTTCCCTTAATTGAAGATGTACAGCATTGTATTATGAAATATTCTACAAAGTTCAATACTAATCTTTTTTCATCTTAAATCTCTACCAAATTCTTTGAAATAGAAAGTTGTTTTCAACAGCTTTACGTGATATTCAGGTATTTTAAGGAACAACATCAAACAAAGGATTCTCAGTAAGTTTTCTTTTGATTCTTCAAGGAATGATCGCTATTGCTAACTTACTTTTCTTGCTGACTAGTAACTACCAGAAACATTCTCCTTGAAGGGATGATGTCAAACTTCATAGCTTTCTGTACTCTTTTGTGGGTAGAACAGCTCTATTTTATGCCTACATTTCTTCTTTATCATCTTGAAGTTGGAGGTATACATGCTGCGAGGAAAAGACTAGAAGGGCTTAATGAAGGTCAAGCGGTGGTGAAGGAAATTTAGCAGTGCCCAAAGATTTTCCAATGCTTTATTGTTTTACTGCTACTTTATTATGTAGCATGATTTTTTTTTTCTTTTTTCTTTTCTATTTTGACAGTGAAGATTCTACTTAAAACAAATAAGGGTTGACTTGGACCATTCACAATTCTGGTGCAATTTCAGGTGTTTCATAATGAAACGAAAAGAAAAATATACCTTTAGTGACATTTTTATTTCTGTGCTTTGTGCCTCATTATTTGGCATGAGAATATGTGCTTTGATGCCAAGTTGTTAAATTTTAGATATTGCCATATCTGTTGGACTGGTGCTCTTCGTCCTCAGACAGAGGCTATTACAACTCATGACTACTTTTCCCATATCGTCTTTTCTGAGCACAGCTCCCTAAGGGCTGTTCAATCAAGACTCAATAAAAATTGTTGAACTGTTCAGCTTTTCATTGCGAGCTTTGACGCAACAGCCCCACAGGAGTTCACTGTAGAGAGAATTAGTCTTGTTATCAAAAAGCGGTAAAAAGAATGCCAAGGACAAGGAAAGGCATAAAACCAAAGACTGCAGTACACTGTAATTGACCAATTTTGTTACCTTTTGAAAGGAAGATGGTGAGAAAGATGGTAATATCAAAAGAAAACTAGAATACTGCAAAAGGACAAAATGATTATTAAAAAGAACTTCCCTTTTGTTTTTAGCCATTTTTATTTACATAGATACAAAAGGTAGCTATTAGTAAGGTGATTTCTACAATGATATCAATGTAGCTTGATAAAGAGTAATTTATTCAAGCTTCACTCCATACCTAAAGCTTCTGTTTTGGGGAAGGCCATCTTTTGATACTCTTTCACTATAGTAACAGCCAACTGTAACTTATTAGCAATATTCTTAAGAATTTTAGTTTTGCTATCTTTCTATAGAAAAGATTAAATATTTATTCTAACAAATTTTGTATAAAATGCAAAGTAAAACATGCATAAGCTGGACAAATTTATGTGTGGGGAAAAGAGAAAAATACAATATAATTTGGAGAACCATAGTGTTTATCATTTGACCTCATTCATTCATTCATACATTCACTCTACATCATCAGTCACTCCACTAGGATTGGGGATAAATACATGAATATAACCCAAACTCTAATTTTAGGACTATATTTAAATCATTTGGATGGACTACTAAGTGATGTATAGACAGATGCAGGAAAAAAATCAATAATATTTATGTTAATAGAGGCTAAAATATGATGAAACAAAGTGATCATTTGTTCTTTAATATATCAAGACCAACTTGCTGAGCAACAATATTGGTAAATTTTATTGATAATAAGCTCTAGAATCTATGAAATTTTCTGTACTCTAGGTTTGTGCAAAGGTCCTATTGAAATTTTTTTAAAAAATTACAAGACATTTTACAGAATGAATGAGTTCCTGTTTTATAAATTTTATGTGAGACTTAGTCAGTATGGTCATCTTGCCTAATTTTTTTTAAAAAAGCCAACTATATCTAAAGTAGCTTTTAGACAGTATGGATATTCTATTTTATTTTTTATTTTTATTAATACCTTAGTGATAAGATTAAGGTCTTAGTCATTCACCTTACATTAAGAAATGATTTTAATTATTTACCAAAAGTAAGAAATGAAGTTTTGGTCTATTTATATTACTTATTTAATATTCTCAAAGCACATTGCAGAACCAGAAGCAATAAATCGATCCCTCATTACCATCGTCTATCTCTACCTTGATGTTTTTCAACTCTGACCGTGTACATGTTTCTCTAAATGGTTATGAGAGAAAATGACAATGTTTGTATATTAACTACATTGATTATATTGCATTTTTAGGTGCAGACTGACTATGTGTGAATATTTGGAAACTTGACAAAGTAAGTTTAATGTGGAGTCAACTTTAAGAAGCACTCTTCTAATTCTGATTTTAAAAAAAATCCGAGGGCCTCCCTGGTGGCGCAGCGGTTAAGCGCTGCGCTGTGGAGCTGTCGGCAGCAGCGATGCAAGTTCGACGCCCAGCCAGGGAGAATCCCACATGGCGCGGCAGACCTCTCCTGCCTCGCCCGCTGCTCCCCTCAGCAGTGTATTTCTGATCTGCCTGTTCTGCTCCCCACTCTGTCTCTGGTGAAGCCTCTCACCGCTCCACACCTCTGGCCTGTACCCCAGCTGTATGTATAAATAAATAAATCTTAAAAAAAAAAAAAAATCCGAAAACAAGATCATGCTTATTAGTTCAATTTTCTTGGATTATTTTATTACTAAAATAGCTTGAGACATGTGAGAAAATATTATAGATGACAATTTACTAATCAATCACAAAAATGAATAACAGGGCCTCCCTGGTCGGCGCAGTGGTTAAGTGCTGCACTGTGGAGCTGTCGGCAGCAGCAACGCTAGTTTGATGCCCGTCCAGCGAGATTCCCACATGGCGCAACAGACCTTGCCTGCCTGGCCCGCTGCTCCCCTCAGCAGTGTATTTCCGTCCATCTGCCTGTTCTGCTCCCCACTCTGTCTTTGGTTAATCCTCTTGTCGCCCCACACTTCTGGCCTGTACCCCAGCTTGTATGCATAAATAAATATTTTGTTTTAAAAAATGAATAACACTTCTCATGTTAATTAATGATAATCAATAAACACTATTCATTGATACTACAGAAATAATGAGTGACATAGTAAGATCATATGGTACTTCCAATAAAACTATAAGTTAAAACCTTTGTATAACAATGAATTTAAGGGCCTCTCTGGTAGCACAATGGGTTAAGCCTAGCACTATGAAGCTATCCAGAGCCACTGAAGCACGAGTTCGATACCTGGCCAGAGAGCTTTCCATATGGCTCGGCAAACCTCTCTGTATTGCCCACTGCTCCCCTCACCAATGTACTTCAGTCGATCTGCCTGTTCTGCTCCCCACTCTGTCTCTGGTGAATCCTCTCACCACCCCACACCTCTGGCCTACACACCAGATTTTGTACGCATAAATAAATAAATCTTTAAGAATAAATTTAAAAAACTTTCACTTTTGTGTTGTTATGATGACCTATAATCTCCCACAAAGTACTTGTTGATTACAAAATGAAAAAAAATTATAGTTACAATTATTGATTACAAAAGTAACTCTCACCAAACACCTACTTAGTTAAATGATCAATGTTAACATCACTAGTAACAGGAGAATTAAATTGTAGGTCATCTATTGTATGCAATGAGAAAAATGTATCATTACTTCTTATTTCTATGATATTTTGACAAAAATGCGTTACCAGAATTGTATCATGGTGAAACATAACACCCAAATACTCTCATGTCACTACTTATTAAACTTAATTATTCATCAAACTCTTAGCCATTAGTTTTAACATCCTTTGAATTTTATTTTCTTGGCTGAATTGCTAATATGATAGTTTTGCTCATTGTGAGACCCTCTTAGTAAGAGATATTTAAGCAGCAATTTCAGAACATATTAAAGGAATTCATAATTGATGTCTTAGTTGAACTCTCCCACTTAGAAGGTATTCTTTTTTCATCACCCAGAGTTGGACTTAATCTGCATTTCCTGCTTAACTCTATTATGATATATTCAATCTTTTCTATTGCCTTATTTAGAAGTCTAAGAATACACATTCCTAGAGCATGTATGCTCAAGTTATTACTGGAGCTGCAGTTTGACCTATAACAATTTTGTTACCTTGAAGCTTATCTGTGATGTGTTGAGCATTTCATAATGATCCCTGTGCTCTTCCCTTCACTGATCTGTCCACATTTCTGATATGTATTGGGAGATGATTCTCCCTGAATATTTTCACATTTCAGAATTCTCTGGAACTTCTGAGTAAATTGTTAACCAAAAGAAAAAAAAAAAAGAATTTGACCTCTATTATTGTTGCTGTTGCTGTCACCTTAACAAAATAATTCTCCCTGGTTTTCTTGATTTATGTTCTTTTACAGTATATTCATGCCTGTGTGATCCCTTTTAAAAAATTAAATTGATTTCACAAGTTTCTTTTTCTAACCAAATAAAGGCTAACACAAAACACATCCTCACATTTAAAATGTAGATATCTAAATAGTGAGAAAAGGAAGCATATTCCAAATATAAGGGACAAAATTAGTGAATGTTATGAGAATTGAATCAAGAAAATGCATAAAACAAGATCAAAAAGAGTTCCAAAATCCCTGTGGAAAATCATGAAAACCAACTAAGTTTCCAAATATATCTAGGATAGATAAGTCAATCAATATGGGGAATTTTTTTACTTCATATGAATTAGTTAAAAAATGAAAGAGCACATTCAATATCATTCTTAAATGTTTTCAACATCGAAGAAAGCACAAGTCTAAGGAATTACATCCTTTTTCTTCTTCTTGTGAGAGTTTTTAAAAAGAAGGCTGTGAAGGAGAGTGTGAAATCTTTATATTGCTTCATTTCATGATCACTGTTCTTCAATACACATCTTAACTTTGAAAACCGAACCTCTTCTATTACAGATTAGGACAGTAAGAGAGGAATGCATAAATTTATTTTATTAGTTATACACATATGTAGATACAGTGTTTGAAGCTTTATGTCCAAAGGCTAAACAGAAATGATAAAGCCTTTACTAGGAAGTGTGTAAGTGTGTCTGTGTGTGAGTGCATAAATACATATTGTTTTTTAAGATGTATTTATTTATGCACACAAGCTGGGGTGTAGACAAGAGGTTGCGGGGGGTGAGAGGGTTCACTGGAAACAGAGTGGTGAACAGAACAGGCAGATCTACTGAAGTACACTCCTGAGGGGAGCAGCAGCTGGTGAGACAAGAGAGGTCTGCTGTGCCATATGGAAAGCTCCCTGGCCGGGGATCAAACTCAAACTGCAATGGTTGTGGATAGCTTCATATTGAGGACACTTAATCAGTTGAGCCACCAGTGGGGCCCCACATGCATTTTTTTAAATATCAGATTTAGGGATCTCCATAGTGGTACAAGCGGTTAAGTCTCAGCCCTATAAAGCTAAAGGCAGCCAGTACAGCATGAGTTCCATCCCCGGGCAGGGAGCTCACCCACATGGCTCAGCAGACCTCTCCTGGTTCTCCCGTTGCTCTCCTCAGCAGTGTATTTCAGTGGATCCGCCTGTTCGTGCTCCCCACTCTGTCTCTGGTGACACCTCTCAAACCCCTCCCCCCACAAACACACACCTCTGGTCTACACCCCAACTCTTATATGCATTAATAAATAAATCTTTTAAAAATAATAAAAATAAAATCAGATTTAGGAAATTAGGAAGCATCATATCATTAAAATATGACTGAATTATTATTAAGCGGTTGAATTAAAGGAATATTCAGGTAGACAAAACACATCTTATGTTTACATAAAATACATACAATTGAGAGGGCACATGGCATATTTAGTAATTAAAAAAAATATTTAGTAAATTTTGAACACCAAGTGAGAAGTTTTCAATGTGCTAATAGAGAATATCAGAAACTGATATTTTTTAAAAAGTCCTTTTTTTTTAGTCATCTAGAAGAAACTAGGCTCTAACCCCAGGGTTTTAAAGAGTTGTTAAACCTCACCAGATATATTTTTTTCTGAAGAGTGTTCTGTCCAAAATGTGGGGATAAAATAGGGAAGAGAGTCATCAGTGCAATTGACACCAATTGCAAATCTATTGCTAAATGTAAAATATTAGTCATTGGGTCTTATTGTGTGTAATCATAGTTGATTATTGGATGAGTCAAGGGGAGGGATTCTAGAGATATTTTGGAATAAGTGTTTATAGGATATGGTAAGTGGATATGACGGGTGGGGAAGTGAGGGACACAAATAAGAAGACAAACAGGTATGCCTGGTTTCCTCTCTCAGCTCTTCATTGGATGATGATGCCTTTCACTGATAGAAAAATGGGGTAGGAATAGATTTGCAAACAGTGGAGGCAGAGTTCAATTTTGAACAGGCTTTGTTGTAGGTACCTGTGTATGTAAATGGAAAACATCAGTAGCCATTTTAACCTATAGGACTGGCAATTACAGAAGGGACTTAGGTTGGACATATGGATTTGGGAGTCATAAAGAAGACAAGGACAATGACATTTCCCAGGTAGAGTAAGTTGAGGGTGATGAACAGAGCCATGATGAACTTTAATATTTAAGGAAACTCAGAGAGTGTCACAAAGGCAACTGAAAAAAGCAAGTGAGATGGGAGATGGGAGTGAATAATGTTATGTCATTGAGTGCAAAGCACTTAACAGAAAACTTCAAAGTTTCCTCTGATGTTTGAAACCTCAAAGCAAAACTATGTGGTTTGTGCCACAGGGAATCAATGCTGTATGAATATAATTTTTAGTGTAAATAGTTCTAGAAGGCTGAAAATACAAAAACGAGTATACTTAGATCTAATGCAAGATAAATAAGACTGGTGATGTGGGAAAGAGAGCACAACAGTTTTAGGATAGCTTAAGGAAAAAAATCCTAAACATTAAATATGAATTTTTAAATTGCCAGGTATTTAATTTTCTAATAATGTAATTTCTAATAGCATATCATAATTCCCTTTTAATAGCATATATGAATTAGAAAATGTCAAATATATTAAAAATTTCTCTGTATATACCTATGCTGAAATTTATTACTTAGGTCAAATCTACCTAATTAGGAGAGGATAGATAAGACTACTTCAAATTTCTGACAGAAATTCTGGTAGACTAATTCATCTTTCAAAAGAACAAGTAAAATGAGTTTCATTTTCATGTATAGTTCTTCCAACATTTTCATTTTCAACTCTTTCTAATTTTAGTATTTGCAGACTGTATTACATGATACAATGACAATTACATCGTATTTTTGATACAGCATGACTGCCACATAACTGTTTTTCTTTTCTAGACATATCCAAAGAAAAAAACCTTCTTTTTAAAGATATCAATAGTAAGGACTTTTATTTTGCATATCAAAAAGTAAGAGCTTTTATTTTGCTTTGAAGGCAATGGTTTTACTGAGAGATGATATAATTACTAGTTTCATAATTTATGTATTTTTATTTTAGATATGCTATTAACATAGATATATAAGAAATACTGATATATAATAGCACATCTAGTACCCATTCCCATTTTCTGTTTCCCAAGTCCAATTTTGTATGAGCAGCAAGCTAAACACTAATTTCAGTACTCTCATATAATGAGATAGAACCATGTAACCAAGTTCTTGTCAGTGTGAAGTTTCCTGAAGTTTTAGGGTGGGATTTCTGAGAAAACACTCTAAAAAGTTGTTTTCTGCCCTTTTTTCTTCCTGAAGCATGGATTGCAGCTTCAATGACTGGAACCCCTGATGCAATTTTACAGGCATGTGGACAAGAGTAGGGAAGTGAAGAATAGAGTTGATTCTCTGACAACACTGTAGTGCTGTCATCCAAGTCTTCATCCACTACTCTGGACTTTTTTCATGGAAGGTTAAAATACAATTTCTGTTTGTTTGAGTCACTCAAACACTGCTTGTTTGAGTTCAGCATGATGAACAATATGCTGAACAATAATCCCTAGAACCTGTGCATATGACCTCGTATGACAAAAGGGACTTTTCAGATGTGATTAAGAATTTTGACAAGTGGAAATTATCCTGCTTAATGTAAATAAGCTCAATTTAATGCAAATGACTGCTAAAAGAAACAGGCAAAACAAGATTTGATTATAGAGACAGATGGCACTTTAGAGCCATAGGTTTGAAGGAAGGAGCTATTAACCAAGGAAGGCAGTTCTAGAAGCAAGGGAGAGCACGGAAACAGATCATCCCCTAGAGTCTATGAAAGGAATGCAGTTCTGTCAACATCTTGATTTTAACCCAGGAAAACTGATTTACTCTTTTGGCCTCCAGAAATTTTAGAAAATAAATGTGTGTTTTTTTTTTTAACACATAAAAAGAAAAAAAATGTAAATGTTTAATAAACATTGTAAAATATTAATAAAATAAGAAATATCAATTTTATGAGTAATGAGGCACCTACTATATTTTGACCATATAAACAGAGCTTAAATTTTTTTTCATTTCATTTTATTTTATTAAATGTAATTTTTTTTCTTACATCTTTGGTATTTTGAACAATATATGATTTCTCTCCTCAGGTGTGGTCACCACAGTTCTCCCACCACAATAGCACCCATAGTCCAATACCATATTCCCTTGTGCTCCCCCTCCACTTTATTTTCACCTCTTTCCCCTTCCCTGCCCTCCTGGATGTCTCATAATTAAGGTCAGTTTTCAAGGTTTGTCTTTGCCAGACCCTTTATTTGATTTTTCTATATTCCACATATAAGCAAAGTCACAAGTTTGTGGTCATTTGTTATAGCATCAAAAGTAACTAATGCAGGGTCCTTATTATTTGTAAGTAAACATAATGCTTAAGTAATACATTACACAAAGGCATTGTTAAGAAAGTAAGAATAAACTAATTTTAAAATATATTCAACAGGAGAAGGATTTTATTAATGTTACTGATACTAATAAATAGTAGCTATTACATAGCAGGTATTGATAAACTAAATGTATCTCAACTCCCATTTCATTGTATATGTCAAAAAATTTTTTTAAATGGAATTTTTGACTGTGACATTGAGTCATATTTTCTCTTGATCTGAAGTCCTGTAGTTAGTTATATAATAACTAATTGTTTACATATCATTAATATTTTACAAAGATCTGAAAGTAATTTTGGGACTTTATATGACTGTATTGAAAGGATTAGATCCAAGTTATTTATTGAGTCTGAAGTACTAATACATCTTCCAATAATTTCCAAAAGAAAATGTCTTTATACTGTTGATCTAAATTTGTCTTAGATCAAAATCTACTGATATAAGATATCATAAGGTGATAAAAACTTAATTCTTATTTTAAAAAGGATTATTTGTTTTCTGACACTATGTCTATGAACAAGTATCCAACACACCCAACTACTGCTGAAAAACAGGTGGGTGAGACAAACAGTTCTCAGTTAAGTATTATACACACATAGGGGATGTGGACTATGGCCCACCATGAACCAGTTTGAGCTGGTTAGAGCTAAGAGGGCAACTAATCTGACCTAAAAAGAGCCTCACAAGACTTTATAAAAGGTAAAATATATAAATATGTATTTGAGCATTCTCTCCAATTCATTCCTACACAGGCAGTAAGACATTACACCCATGCATTGGAAAACAGTTTTGCAATAACCTTTTGCATGTCAATTAAGAGACAGCTTGACTTACTCATCTTACTTCAGTACATTTTGTTTTAGTGCAAATATTTTTGTGAAACTCATAATAAATAGTGTTATAATTGGAGAAATTTCATCCTTTAAACAATTGAATCTATATTCATAGTTTCCTATGTAGACAACTTTATTTGAGAGAGAATTCCCAGAGTGAAACATTAAGGAACATCTGTCATCTTTGCAGAACATCATAAAACAAGGAGCACTGCAGGTTTTAGTAAATGGATTATGCTACATAAAACATTCTGAAAGTACCTTCATGCATGGAAACACCAATGAATGCATTTTACAGTCTCCTAGTACTAAAAGGTGGTTAATATTATACTGTAATCTGCATGATAAATTTTCAAAGACCTGCTGGGAAAAACAAAGTACCTAGGGACTACAATGAGAAAAAGTAAAATTGCATATATTCTTGCAGGTATAAGACAGTATATTTAATTGGTATGAGTCTTATATATTAAAAATGATTATTATCTAAGTTCAGTTTGTTTACATACATAAAATTAATTATGCTTCAAGTTAAGTTAATTGATTTATAATTTTTTCTTTTTCATTGTATTATTTTAATTAAGGTAATGTTGATTTACGACATTGTGTATGATTTAGGAGTACAGATTCACACCTCTTCAGACGCAAGTTATCACACCTACCATCAAAGTACCCTTAGTCCTCCATCATAGTTCATTGGACCCTCTCCCTTACTTTGCCCTCCAGCCTCCCATTTCCTCCACCAGAATTCATAATTTCTTAAGTTGCTAATGAATAGGAACCTCTTGATAAACAGTAGGTGGCAATATTTACTGTTTCCTAACTATTTGCCAGACACAGTCTTCAAGTCAATATACTTAAGCCTTTTAATAGTCCTATAAGATACTTTATTAGCCAGCATTTTCTGAAGAAACAGAATGAATAGAATGCACCTATATCAAGTGAGATATTTTTCTTAGGAATTGACTCATGTGGTTGTGGGAGTTGATGTGATGTCTTACACCACCTCCCCCAAAAGTGTCAGATAGACTTTTCTCAATAGCCCAGGAGTTTCCTCCTTTTCTCACCTTGGTTTGAAAACTAGATTGTTGATCAGGGTTCTGTGAGGCTTAGGGCATTTGTTACCATGTTACTATGACTCAAAGAATGAAGATTGTTTTGACTTGAAACCAGTGAGAGCCCTGGCATGGGAGAAGCTGCAGTTCTTGACCAAGTCCTTCTTTCCTCATTAGCTGAAGAAGAGATCAATATGTCCTAAAGCTTCTGTTCTTTTCCAAATCAAAGATGTAATACTGGTATCCCTTTTATGACTGAGAAGAATGTAGTTTGGGGATCACATACAGTTCTAGGCTTATCAGTGAACATTTTTCTCCATCTAAGTGCCTCATATTTACTCTTCTTGTTTGTCATGCTAAGTTTCCCTTCTCTGATCTTGATGCCTTAGGTGCTAAAATGCAGGACCAATTTTCTTAGTCTGATTCATTATTCTTCAGAATTTACAACCATGAAAATTATCCATATGTATGTTATTAAGGTCATTCTTTTACCTTTATTAAGCCATCTGATGTTGTTTTGATAATTTCTCCAGTCCAAGAAGAACATAGAGGGTTATGTGATGATTTATTTTTTGCCCTAACACCAGCATGCTTGATATCTACAAGGTAGGAATTTAGACTAGAAATTCCAGAAAAAGCAGATGCTGCAGTCCTCAGTTTGAAGGAAGTCTGAAGATATAATTCTTCCTCTTTCAGTCTTTATTATGATGCTTTCAATTGATTTATAAAACCCACCTACATTACAAAAGGTAGTTTGTTTTATTCGAAGACCATTGATTTTACATGTCAATTACATCTAAAAAATACCCCCATAGGGCCTCCCTGGTGGCACAGCTGTTAAGTGCTGTGCTGTGGAGCTGTCTGCAGCAGCGATGCGAGTTCGATGCCTTGACACGGATATTCCCGTGTGGTGTGGCAAACCTCTCCTGCCTCCCCCGCTGCTCCCCTCAGCAGTGTATTTCTGATCTGCCTGTTCTGCTCCCCACTCTGTCTCTGGTGAGCCCTTTCTCTTCCCCATGCCTCTGGCCTATACCCCAGCTTGTATGCATAAATAAATCTTAAAAAAAAAATAAATAGCCCCATAGTAACAAGTAGATAGTTATTTGATCACATAACTGAGCAACATGACCTGGCTAAGTTGAAGTTTATATTAAAAGGTAGTACCAATATTCCATGTTTCAGAGTAGTAAACTAAGGCAAAGATGAATTTCAAATATTTTCAAGATCATAAAATAAGTGGAAGTGAGACTGATCTCTCAAAGGGTGGCTATAATATCTGGAGATGCACCACTCAGTTCCCTTTTCAGGAAAGATATCGCCCATCTGTGTAATGGAGAGATGACCCCAGATGAGAGGCATCAGTAGAGAGAGTGAAAGAACATAGACCATGACAGTTATACTTCAGCATCCAGCTTCTTTTGGGTCTGCTTCAACTTCAGAAAATCCTATCACTCTTCCTAGGGAAACTTATATCTGTTGAGTAAGGCATGGTATAAAAAGAAAGCAATGAAAGTCCCATGTAGAACATTATGAAGGTCAATCACTCCTGAGTTTCTTCCTGGATTATAGAGGTTTGTCCACACGATATTGAACTTCGACTTCTTTCTATACTGAAACCTGCTTCTCTTCAATGATGAGGATTCCTGTGTACCTCAATCTTCATCTTATCATCTTTCCCAGAATAGTCAACCCATAACACAGCTATCTTATCCTTAGCATGATTTCATAAATCACAATTGAGGGATCTTACGTAGTATTCAATCAGATCACTTTCCATAAATAGAAAAATCGCAAGCCTAAATATAATAACTAAATGTTACTAGTGTTAAAACACAAAATTCACAAATTTAGAGATCTAATTAGCTTTTTTTATACAATCCATAAATTAAGCAGTCATCTAGTTGCTGAAAGTTCTTATACAAAATGGAGTGCTTTAACAGACTAAAAGAGGTGGGATAATAATTTGGTAAAAGAAAAGAAATATTTCAGGTTAAACAACCTTCTCTTAGGGGAACACAGGGGATTTTATTATAAAGATTACTGCATTGGGGCTGATTAGGAGATTCCAGATTTGTTGGTTTAGGATTATTCTTTTGGGAAAGGTTTTAAGTCAGGATGGAGACCAGGCATGAAGGACTCCATTTTTGGTCTATTTTTCCCCCTATGTTAGTCACATTTTAACAATAGACTATGGTAAATTTATTTATATATAGATAAAATGGAAAACACATTTGTCAAGATATTTTTCGAACCCTGCCCTTTTTGACTATGTTATTTTCATAGAATTGCATCACTGAGGGAGGATCAAGGACAAATCAGAAAAACACAGTCCATGGTACATAGTTTGTTAGAGTAAAATTAGCATGGGGAAATAATTACAGAGCCATGATGACATGAAAGTCAAACAAGGAGTAATAAAGAAACTCAGGTATTAACAACCTTCGGATTTACCCTTACAGATAAGGTGATGTTTTTAACACTAATTGGAGGCTGGAGGGAACCAGAAACATCGAGGGGGCTTTCCATTAAAAGATGGGAAGCTAGAAAGAAAGATGGTTTACAAGGAGCAGAAACATTAAAAAAAAGCTGTCTGAAACATAGAGGGATGAGGACACCTATCTAAATGTCTTTGTTTTTCCCTTCCTCCTATCTTTCTTGCCCTCTTCTACCAGTACTATCTAATGGTAAAGGTATTTGGCAAATGTAGTTGGGTAAGCTGAACTTCTGAGAGATTGGAAAGAACTGGAGAAGTAGGACATGTTGCCATTGATCATGTCACTATTATCAACTTTGTGTCAAAATGATTAATAAATTAATCCAAACCTTTCTTCCATAACACTTCATCCTGCCCACAAAATCTCATGGTATGTTGAAAAATTAGAACAGAAATGAAGATATTACTTGAAACCATCCATTTATCAAGTAAACCAATAATAACTCTCAAGAGTCACTTATTTTTTCTACTCAGCTCTACAAGAGTCACAATCATATTACAAACACTGAGGAAGAAAAAGTAGACATATAGTTTCTGATATTTTATTAGAATAGCAAGAGAAACTAGACAATTTATACAATGAGAGTATAGGTATATGCAAGTCTATTCAAGCTCATTTACTAAAAAAGCTTTAAAAAAATTCTTTCCCTACTATGAACAGTTTCTAGATTATTTGAACATTGTGATATTTTATGTCTTTAAGTTGAAAATTGTTTACATGGAGATTAAAATAATCATGTACTAAGTAACTTAGAGAACATTTTGTTATCATTTATAAATATCATAAGAAGTTATGCTCCTTCCCAATAATTATACAAATGAGAATGTATATAAAATTTCAAAAGATCTTTCTTCCATTCTTTGATCCATTTTTCCCATAAGAATCTGAGGTTATAGCTGTTTGTTTCCACACTTCTCTCGTTTTAGCAAGAACCTAATTATTAACTTGTACATAGAAAATGAAGAGCAATTGATAATATGATTTTTATTCCTTTCTAGCAATGTAGCAATTCTATGGTGACGTAGCTTTTCTAATTTAAAAATTGGTTTTGTTGTGTATAATTTACAATTAATTGCACCCACTGTAGCTGCACATTTTAGCGAGTTTTGATAAATCCACTCTTTCCTCTAAGTACCACAACAGTTGAATTATGGAACACGTTTATCACTCAAAAAAAGTCCCCTTCTTTCTTTCTTTTTTCCAAAGATTTATTTATTTATGCATAAAAGAGTGGAGTGTATGCCAGATGTGTGTGTGTGTAAGAAGTGGTGAGAGGATTCATCAGATACAGAGTGAGGAGTAGAACTGGCAGATCTACTGAAATACACTGCTGAGGGGAGCAGCGGCAGGGAAAAGAGAGGTCTGCTGCACCATGTGGTCCAGCTCCCTGCCAGGGATCAAACTCATGCTACAGTAGCTGCTGAAAGCTTCATAGCACTGAGCCTTAACCCTTTGCACCACCAGGGAAGCACCCCCTGTTTCTTTCTTATCTCCACTACTAGCCCCACTGATCTGCTGTCTGTCATTGGTGATCTGATTGTCTTTTCAAAGTTTTATATATATGGATTCATATAGTAAGTTCTCTTTTTTATGTGACTTCTTTCAATTAATATGATCTTTGTGTGATTCACTTATGTATTTGCATGTCCATTAATCTTTTCTTTTTACTGTTGAGCAGTAGTCTATTGTTCAGTTATACCACATTTTGTTTATCTTTCACTTGTTGATGGGCTTTTGGGTTGTTTCTAGTTTTTGTTATAAGGCAGTGGGCATATAAAATGGTACAGCTACATTGGAAAATAAAGTAACAATTACTTATAAGGTAAATATAAACTTAATATTGACCAAGATGGCTTAATGTTCACCTCTTCTTGATTAAAGTAGAAGTGTTCTTCCTGATGTAGAATCTCTTTTAGAGCATTCACTTTAAAAACTTTCAATTGTAAATTCCTACTCTGCCACTAATCTCAAAGTATTTCCTATAGTAGTCATATTCTATTACCACAAATTTACTCTTTTATCTAAGAACTTCATAATTTCTTTTTCCTACAGGGCAGAAGAGTAGGAATATGCCACTGCTATTGTAGAATGGTGCTTATGACTACACCTAGAAAGTTACACTTTTTTCCCCCAAATTTCATCACTACCCATCAGCAAGCAGGCAAGATTCTTTTTGTTAAAAATAAGTAAAAATTGAAGTTTCTTGGTTATATTCCCAATCTTCTGGAAGATGACCCTGTCTGCAAGGCAAAAAAGAATTTATTGCATGGTTTTATTAGGTGTGCAGTTGGAAGAAAATGATCCCTTTCTAAAACCTCATCCTAACACACTCTATCATACCTCCACTATCATTTCCTTGATTTAAAACCAAATCAAGTCTATTGTTGGAAAATTTTATCTTTAGAAATAAAAGCCATACATTTCAAAGTAAAAACTTCAAGTTGTAGCAGTTTAGATAAGTAGTGCAAACCCGGCATGAAAAGGTGCCTAAAGCTCTTGATTGAGTGGGATAGGAAACCAGGGGGAAAAAACACAGCCATGGACATGACACCACTACTCTAAGTTTGGATGGAATTAGAGAACAGCCCTTATAAGCTATCACAATAAACATTTTTTTTTTTTTTTACTGCCAGATGTATATCCCTACCTATTTTGTTCATATTGGGATCATCGGAAATATTTGAGGTTTCATTTAGGGGAAAAAAATGAACCTAATTTACTGAGATCCACATGGCTAACTAAAAATTATTTTCTGAATTGAAGTGAAAATATGTATATTGTTTATTTATATCAAAGTTTACCAGTTCTGCATTATGTAACACATTGGTAAACAGATACAGGGTTATTTCAAAGTTATATACATGAATATCTGAAAATATATTACCAACACTAGACTTCTCCTCACATGACATAAAATATTGAGTTTAACAAAATGTGTGTAAACAAAATAAGTAAACTGACAGTTATTAGTAGCACTTATTACCTAATTTATGGACTTTAGTGAATTTCCATGTGATATTTAAAAGGAAAAATGGACAAACTGGACCAGAACACCAAGAAAACGAAGCTTATGGTTGAAATCTATAATATCATGATCTATGAGAAAAAAGTGAATAGATAAAAATTGGATCTATGCTTTGTTAAAATTTATATTTAGAACTGAAGATTAAGAAACCATAAGAGTGGCAGTAATAGTGAGTAGATGGCAGCAATTTGAACATAAGGGACAATACAATGTTTTTACTAGATTAAATACGAAGTTAACAAGTATGATATTGATGTCATTTTTGGAGCTGATGGGCATAAGATCGGGGTCCTTGGGTTCACTCTGGGAAAGGTTTCACCAGAGCTTTCCTTTCAGAGGCGTGCGGCAAGTTTCCCAGGCGAGTTTCTCCATGAGACAGAGACATTAGTTATATTTAAAGGAACTGGTTTACTAGGGAAAGGGACAGAACGATAAAGGTTGCTTGCATAGACACAAGTGGGCAGGAAGAGCTGCCCCTAAAGGGACAGGTTTGCTAAGAGAGAGGCCTGCATGGTTGCAGGGAGGCAGGTAGCCTTGAGGAGAGCTGCCTCTGCTGAGGGAGGTCAGTGAAGACCTGGCATGGTGCAGGTCACGGGCAGGCAGGCAGGCCGCTGTCTTGCAGAGGGACAGAGTTGGTGCAAAGACACCTGCATAGGCACAGGTGGGCAGGCCACATGCTGCCCCAAGCCAGTGCAACGATTGCACTGATATAGTCTTCTTTCCTTGGGAGGGGCTTGTTCTTTCCAGGAGTGGTTTGTTTGCTATCAATTTTGACTATCTAGAAAGGAAACCAGAAATTCTACAATGGGCTCAATCGCCATATCTTTACCTTTGCTCAGCCTTAGGAACTGGCCCTAAGGATTTGGGTTATGACTGGATTAATGGTTTTATTGATACCTTCTACCCCACCTCCTGGTGTTAGTTAAGTTCTAGTCTTGTGATTCCTTTATTTTTTAAGTTCTATCTTCTCCATCAATATCATTGCTGACGTGTAAATTTGCATTAATGAGACAAATGCTTATCACAATAGCTCCAATTCTGAATGTAAACTAATTGACTGTACTATTACATAACAGAAACTATCAGAAAAAAGGAAAGACAATTACAAAGCAAAAAGAAGTTATAGAACGTGAATCAGGACATTCTTCTTAAACTCATAGTTTAAGCTAGCATACTTGACACATAAACATGCTTAAGGAAAAAAAAATGTTGCTTAATTCAATTGGGAAAACTAGGTGTATTCTAGTTTCAAGAAATATTGTACCTTTGGCCTCAAAGAATGAAACCTAGGTTCTTTACTCTGTTTGTCTATGACTGCCATTTCTGTAAATGTATACTTTTTCAGTACTATGAACACAATGGTTATCAGTAACTTATATTTTCCCAGCTTGGAAATATTAGAAGAAAAGCAAAGTTTAAATTATTCTCCCAAATATCAAGTCCATAATTTATTCTGAATTAATTTTACTGGATTTCAACCTTCTTTGAAATAAGTATTGAGAAATAAACCAAATATTGTACTAGGATAGTATCTATTAAAAATTTCAAGGGGGGAAGTAGTATTATTTACTTGACATAAAACAATAATGTGGTTATATCCTGCCCTTTTTTTTTGGACTCATAGATACAGGAACAGCAATACTTTTATTCAAAAACTAGAAAACAACAGACTTAAATAATTGGGGTAAACATAGTTTTGTATTGAAAAGAATCAGAGAAAAGAATGTATGTATTCCAACAGAATTCATATTAAGTTAGTCAGTGAGATGACAATCAAAAAAAAGACATATAGAAGGGCCTCCCTGGTGACGCAGCGGTTGCATGCTGTACTGTGGAGCTGTCAGCAGTGCGCAATGCGAGTTCAACGCCCAGCAGGGGAGAATCCCACATGGTGCAGCAGACCTCTCCTGCCTTGCCCACTGCTCCCCTCAGCAGTGTATTTCCGTCGATCTGCCTGTTCTGCTCCCCACTCTGTCTCTCACCGCCCCACGCCTCTGGCCTGTACCCCAGCTTGTATGTATAAATAAATAAATCTTAAAAAAAAGACATATAGAAGCTGAATAAATCATTTTACCAAATCATAAAAAAGAAGATGTAGTAGTGGAATGTAGGAGTGTAGAAGAGGAAGGAGGCATACAAGGAAGAAGGCAGGAAAATATTCAGTTGCATTGCTATATTAATTTGAATGAAAACCAAAATCAAATAATGAAATCTTTCCCAACTGTAAAGAAGCTTATGGGCAAGTATTTAAAATTTCAGTTTCTTTCCAATATTTTGTTTGGCTTCATAGTAACATGGCAAGTATTATTTTGGAAAGGGGAATTCAGAGTCTCATAAATCAAATCCCTGTGAATGGAACTTCTTTCCTAGTTTTGTCCAAGTTGAATATTACTCCATTTAGAAATATACTTTCAGGGCCTCCCTGGTGGCGCAGCAGTTGAGCGCTGTGCTGTGGAGCTGTCGGCAGTGAGTTCGACGCCCAGCCAGGGAGAATTCCACATGGTGCGGCAGACCTCTCCTGCCTCGCCCCGCTGCTCCCCTCAGCAGTGTATTTCTGATCTGCGTGTTCTGCTTCCCACTCTGTCTCTGTCTCTGGTGAACCCTCTTACCACCCCATGTCTCTAGACTGTACCCCAGCTTGTATGTATAAATAAATAAATCTTAAAAAAAATGAAATATATTTTCAAATTTGTCAATAGATTATGTCTATAGGACATATTCTGAAGATCCATAACTCAGATCATAAGAGTTGATAGTAGTATTGCAGCTTTGGTGGGCAGTAAATAAAGAATGTACACATGTGAAGAAGCAAAGACTCACTCCTGAAATTATATGGTTGTGTAAATGAATGGTCAATCAATAAAACTAATTACAAATAACTTAGATGTATTAAGGAAGTTAAGCCTTGGTATGGAATAACAATAGACTCTTTTTTGATTGTTGTGATTTTTAAATCTTAAAGTATAAAGTGCATCAAGAATACATCATAATCCTTTGAATAGTGAGCTAAGAAACTGAAAAAATCTAATTAGATTTAATTTCATTAAACTGAATTTTAAGATATTGTTTACTACAGATGCAGAAGTAGGCGGCAGAAGCAGTGAGTTAAATACATTTTAAATCAATTTAAAAAAAAAACATTGTGTGTATTTTCTATTTTCTTAAAGAAGATTTATATCAAGCCTAACTTTTTTTATCTTAACTTCTTGATCATTAGAAATGATACAGCTTAGAGGCCTCCCTGGTGGCGCAATGGATTAAGTGCAGCATTATGAAGCTACCCAGAGCCACTGCAGCAAAAGTTCGATACCAGGCCAGGGAGCTTCCCACATGGCACAGCAGACCTCTCCTGTCTTGCCTGCTGCTCCCCTCAGCAGTGTACTTCAATCCATTTGCCTGTTCTGCTCCCCACTGTGTCTCTGGTGAATCCTCTCACCCCCCCATAAATCTGGCCTACACCCCAGCTTGCCTGCATAAATAAATAAATCTTAAAAAAAGTGTTTTTTAAAAAAGAAGTTATACAGCTTAA
The DNA here is from genome assembly GCA_004024925.1 of Scalopus aquaticus. Lineage (NCBI taxonomy): Eukaryota > Metazoa > Chordata > Mammalia > Eulipotyphla > Talpidae > Scalopus > Scalopus aquaticus. Next base: position 3,292 of record PVIJ01005977.1, on the reverse strand, counting down.
TGTTATTTTAAATAATTTAAATATGTGATGCTTATGGATACAGAATCATTAGCATCTCATACTTTTTCATGTTTCTTTGGGTCTTTTGTGGAGGTGAATAATTTTGAAATAAACATGGTATGTGAGTATAAAAAGGGTTTTTATTATGCATACTCACACATGTCAAAATAAGAAAAATATTATTAGCTATTATTTAAAATATAATGACACTCACTCCCCTTGTGACTGTTACTAACATCCTGAAACACAGAGCACACAGACTACAGAATTCAGATCAGGAACTCAGTAAGAAGGATATTAATGGTGCCACAAATAAAGCTGAGCCACCGCCCAGCACTTTAGCATCAGCGGTGGCACCTCTCCAGATACTTTCTTAAACCTGTGGATACAAGTGCAGTACTTTAGTTAGTCAGCAAAGGCCAAAACCAATAAAAGCAAATTGAATAAAACCATAATACCACCTGCAGGAAAAGTAAAGTAGTTCAACTGTCTACGTTACTTACTGCTATAGATATGAAAACAATATTAAGGAAATTAAAAGTAAAAAAAAAAAAAAAAAAACGGGGAGAAAAAACTTATTATGTGGCAATTCAATTTGAGACTTTAAGAGAATATGACATCACAATAAGAGAACAGAATCCAACCCCAAAGACATGGATGATTTTATCTCCCTATCAGACAGAGAGTTCAAAATTACTATAATAAAAAAATTCAAAGATAAAAGAACACAGAAAGACAAGTCAAAATGATACAAGATAATTCAGAAAAGTTAATCAAGACACAGTGAAATTTGGGAAATAAATGAGTTCAGATAAAATTAATGAAAATAAAGTAGTAATTGAAGCTTTATATAAGAATGTAACAGAGCTTCAAGGTGGAAAGAGCTCAATAAAAACAATCAAGAACTCTGGAGAAAGATATAGAGGCAGAATATTGGAAGATTGAATCAATGACTTCAAAGAGAGTAATGCACAAAAGACCCAAGTGAATGAAGAGAGAGAAATACAAATTTAAAAATATAAAATAACACTTTGAAAACTATTTTACTCTATTAGGAAAGGCAGTAGAAGGATAAGCATCTGGGGTTAGGGGCACAAAAAACTCATTAAAAAAAACAAAAGAGGAAAATTTTCCAAATCTGGAGAAGGCCAAGTATAAAATTTCATAACCTAAAAGAACACTTAAATGTAATAAGAACTATACTAAGCACTTTGTGAAACTATCAAGACTTCAAGACAAATAAAGAATATTCAAAGTGATTAGGGATAAAAGCACATAACTAAGAAAGTCACTCCCATCAGGTTTTCTTCATATTTTTTCAGCATATATACTACAGGCATGGAGAGAATGGGATGTCATATTCAAAATACTTTAAGATAAAAACTCTCAAGAAAGAAGGTTACATCTTGTTATATTATCTTTTTCATATATCAGGGAGAAATAAGAACTTTTCCAGACAAACAAAAACTTAGAGTTTAACAATCAATACTAAACCTCTGTAAAAAGATACAGTCAAAGGAACTCTTCTGTAAATCTATAGAAAAGAGGAAAGTCCAAAAGGAAAACTAAAACAGGAAATAGATACTGAAAACTGCAGACAAAATAGCACTAGCTAAGTGAGAACAAATAATGTACACTTTATAGTATAAAATTACAGTATATAAATATAGCATAATACAAATGTTAGAGTATTGTATATTGTATATTAATACAGTATAAAATGGAGTATATAGCACTTAATAGTATATAATAGACAGTGTATTTTTTTTTCATTTTGAAGTCAAAGTCTCATGGAATTATCTTGGACCATTCTGAAATTCCAGAACAAACACTTTTGATGACTATGAATTTACTGAGTTTATTTTATGTACATTTGGCAATTTTATGTATAGGTAAAATTAAGTACAGACACAGTACATAGAGGATATAGTGTATAACTTGAAAAGAAATTTCAATATGAACTAGGAGAGAGTGAATACACTAAAACATAAAGACAAAGTACTAACTATGTGACAAAAAAAGTATTAGGAGTGTGCATATGTGGCTCATTTAATCTCATCTAATCTTGGCAAAATCTTAATACGTAGCTGTCATCTTAAATTTGAGGAACATTAGATTTCTCATTAAACAGGAAGGAATGAAATAATTTATCTCTGTTTTCTCACAAAGTTCAAAGGAAGTCACAAAAATGTCATAACATTGTACAAACAAAGACAAAGTGAATAAAGCATAGTAAGAGAACAGAGAAGATAAGAACACATATTTGGAAAATGGAATATAGATAAATAAATGCTATTATCATCAGAGTATGGGAAGCTGAAATCTAAATGTCAGTATAAGAATATACTAATATGAAGAAAGCCAAGTGAAACCAAATAACCTTTGAAAGTCTGATGAATCAACATCACCTATACCTGCATCGTAAGTAATGGGGAACAAAGCAGTAGAGTTGGTTAAAAATAAAGTATAGGAAATATTTAGACCCTTATCTCTCTTTCTTACTCAGCAGACAACTACCTGTCTCCCAAACAAGCAGTAGGAGAATTGAGTTTTACTTTGTGAAAGCTGATGTGAAAATATTTCTTGACTCTAGGGCATCGGGGAAGGGTGAGGCTAGGGTGATTTTTACAGAGGTTAAGAGACTGAACTTAGAAACCGCATACTGAAAGGTGAGATTTGAACACCACTTCAACTCATCTCCCAGAATAATGGCAACCATTTTTGTAGTTTGTAGCAATAATTATACAATTCATCCTTAGAAATACAAGCTACTCAAAATAATAGACCAGTTCAGTACAGTAGCAGGATACAAAATCAACGCACAAAAGTCAGTAGCATTCCTCTATGCAAACACCCAATCTGAAGAAGAAGTAATTAAGAAACCATCCCCTTCAAAATCGAAACCAAAAAAATCAAATATCTGGGAATAAATCTAACAAAAGACATAAAGGACTTATACAAAGAAAACTACAAAACTCTGTTGAAAGAAATAGAAGAAGACACAAAAAGATGGAAAGGCATCCCTTGTTCATGGATTGGAAGGATTAACATTATCAAAATGGCAATCCTACCAAAAGCAATTTACAGATTTAGTGCTATCCCAATAAAAATCTCAACGACATTCTTCAAAGAAATAGATCGACTACTGATGAAATTCATATGGAACCACAAAAAACCTCGCATAGCTAAAGCCCTACTAACTAAAAAGAAAGAAAACGGAGGAATTTCACTCCCTGATTTCAAATTATACTACAGAGCCATAATAATTAAGACAGCATGGTACTGGAACAAA
>PVIJ01005976.1:0-97227 GCA_004024925.1 Scalopus aquaticus | reverse complement strand
ACCAATGGAACTGAATAGAATACCCAGAATTAAAGCCGCATATCTATGAACAACTAATCTTTGACAAAGGAGCAAAGAAAATGCAGTGGAACAAGGACAGTCTATTCAATAAATGGTGCTGGGAAAACTGGACAGCCACATGCAAAAAAATGAAGCTAGACTACTACCTCACACCCTGCACAAAAGTCAACTCAAAATGTATAAAATACCTGGACGTAAGACCTGAAACCATAAAATGTATAGAAGAAAATATAGGCAAAACTCTACATGACATACATCTCAGCAAAATCTTGAAAGACATATCCGCCAAAGCGAAGGAAGTAAAAGACAATATAAACAGATGGGATTACATCAAAATAAAAAGCTTCTGTACAGCAAAAGAGACATTAACCAAAACTAACAGACACCCTACCAACTGGGAAAAGATTTTTGTACACAATACATCTGATAAAGGACTGATAACAAAAATTTACAAGGAACTCACACAACTCAACAAAAACAAAGCCAATAACCCAGTCAAAAAATGGGCAGAAGAGCTCAAAAGGCACTTCTCCAAAGAAGAAAAGCAAATGGCCATCAGGTACATGAAAAAATGCTCAACATCACTTGTAATCAAGGAAATGCAAATCAAAACCACTCTGAGGTACTACCTCACACCTGAGAGGATGGCACACATTAAAAATACAGACAACAACAAATGCTGGAAAGGATGTGGAGAAAAAGGAACTCTTCTACAATGCTGGTGGGAATGTGAACTGGTCTAACCACTATGGAAAGCTGTATGGCGATTCCTCAGACTGCTAAACATGGAGCTCCCATACGACCCAGCAATACCACTTTTGGGAATCTACCCAAAGGACACAAAAACACTAATCCGAAAGGATACATGCAGCCGTATGTTCATTGCGGCACTATTCACAATAGCAAAGTATGGAAGCAACCCAGATGTCCAAAAATAGATGATTGGATCAAGAAGATGTGGTACATATACACAATGGAATACTATTCAGCATTCAAAGAAGATAAACACATGCAATTTCCAGTGACATGGATGGAATTAGAGGGGATCATACTCAGTGAAATAAGCCAGAAAGAAAAAGAAAAATATCAAATGGTGTCACTTATAACAGGACTATAGGGAAACCAAATAGGAGAGAGACACTCAGCAGCGGGGGTAGGGGAGGATAAGGGCACAAAATGGAATTGAAAAGAACACAAGGGACCATGGAGATGGATCACGGGTGAATTGGTGGTGGGTTACCCAAGGGGAATACAAAATGTAAAAGACATAAATAACAATAAAAAAAAGTGACACTAAAAGGACTATGTCACGAAATTTAAAATAAAATGGAGGGTATGAACCTCAAAAATTCATGTTGTGTGAAAAAGCCCAAACACTTAAATACAAATAGATGTGTTCTTTTATCTTATATGACTTTAAAGAATAGGCTAAGTTATCTACGGTGACCTTTCTAGAGTTATAGCAAGTGTTTATTGTCTACTCAGTCAAGGTGGTGCTTACAGAAATGTAGACAAGTACCAAAACTTAGCAAATGACCTCAGTTTTTTAACTTGTTTTTTAAATATTAGCCAAAAGAGTGGGAGAATTTTTCTTTTTTCTCAGAAAACAGTGGGATGTAGTAAAGTAGAACTGCATTTACTAGCTAGGAGCTCTTACGCTAATGTTTGCCTGGTAAACTTTTTGTAAAGATTAAATATAGGATATTTATATTTAGTATTAATATCTAAAGAAGGTATGTATTATGCTCAAATTCTTAGTATCTGGTACAAAATAAGTGTTTCAAGAATGTTAATTCTCTGTATTGCTATTAAAAATAAAAGAATTCGCCACCTGATTGCTTTGCTTCAACTAATTCAGTTTTGGATCTTTTAAGCCCACTGACAATCTTCTGAGCAGGCCTCTGTTCGTTAGAAACTGGAAAAGTCAGCCCATAAGACCACAAGTGCTTTGGACCTTGATGCAAAGCAAAAGTGGGTCAAATTGAATCAATTTAGATAATGGCAAGGTTAAAAGTCATTTCTGAAGTCTGTTCCCTAAACTTCAGATGTTTTTTTTTTTAAAGCAGAGAATAGGAGCTACTCGTTGACAAAACCTTCAAAAACTGTCACTTTGATTCTCAAAAGAAATGTCTACTAAAGGTTATGAATTTGGTTGGCACTGTCATTTTATTATTGTAGAAAATGAAAGCAATTATTGGTTCACTTTGCATTATTGATCTGGTTAATGATTTCTGTCATTCTGAAGGCAGAGCTGGATTTGTGATGACTGGAACTTTGATGTGGCTCCCTTCGCTCATGTCCCTGAGGGGCTAGCGACAGGGCCAGATTAGCAGGATGTCCAGTCTAAGACAGGCTGTGAGAAGGAACCCCACTTTGCTGCAAAAACTGTAAAGACAGTCAGGGGCTCTGGGAGACTTGGGGTGGCAGGCAGATCAGAGAACATCAAGCCTTAGTCAAGAATCTGAGGATGAGGTGGGGGACCTCCCCCAGGTCTCCCAAAAAAAAGAGCTGTCCTGATTCTCCAGCTTCAGGGTATATATGAGTGACAAACAGCTCCAAGTTCCAGATCCTGACTCTCACGACAGTCCTGCCCAGGCAGTCCTTGCTTCTCCCCGGGGATGACCATTCCCCCAGGACCGTGCAGTGTCTCCTTTACCTTCCCTCCATGACCAGACTTGATGAGAGGGTGGCCAGACTGCGAGCAGACTGCACACGGTGAAAGTGTAACAGGGTGGTCCCCAGGAGAAAGGGTGTATCCCAGGTTCCCTGTCCCACCCAACGTAGGGTGGAGCTGAGCAGGATATGAGAAGCTTGAGACACACACCCACGGAGGACACACAGAGGAGACACACAGACAGAAGACAGGAGGAGACAGAAGAAGGATGGAGAGCCAGCAGAGGCCCAAGGAGCTGAGAGACTTGTAAAGAAGCTGCACTGGCCTGGACTGATTGAAATAGATGTGGGTGAGAGACCCCCGGGGAGGTTAATGATGGCTGTGTTGATTTTGGTTTTGATTTTGTTCTGTTCCTGTCAGAATAGTCTGACTGTTTCTGACCCTTTTGGATGGGTCCCTGCCGAAAGGTATTTTGGTTCCTCCCAGAATTGTCTGGCTGTTTCTGACCCTTGTGTGTGGGTCCCTGCCAAAAGCTGTTCTAGACTTGTGGCAGGCTTTCGAGACTTGCTGTGGGCCAATCCCGTTTGGGTGGACTTTTACCCACGAGGTGTTGGTTAACATTGGGTGCTTGACTTAGATACTATATTCTTTATCTTCGCTGTCCTTTCTAATTGTATTAAAGTCTGGTTTCCACAAAAGGTCCTAAATGCTTTGTATTGATGCGGCGGATGGCAGAACCCATTTAGTACAGGGCAGGTCTGGGGTTTCAGGGGTACCCCTCTCCCTGCCCTGTAACAAAAGCAGTAGAGGCTAAACCCCGCCCCTTGCCCACTTTTAATTGCTGGTGTCCCTTGCCACCTGCAGCAGCAGTCCCAGGGAACGCCACTAACCAGATCCCCAGTATTTGTCTTCTGTCTTCAGGTTTTCCTTGTGGTGGTGGCTGGGGGAGGGTACCGGGGATGTCACAGGATCTTATTTAAGACATCAGAGCCACATGGATTAAAGTGGATTAAAGTTAATATTAGGGAGCGTCTGTGGCCTCAGGCACGTCTGGCTTTCCAGGGTGTGGGTACCGGAGTCGTGCGTTGGGGCCCGCAGCGATTCCCTCCTCTGGGCCATCTCCTCGGCCCTCATGCCTCCCGCAGCCCCAGGCCTGCTTCCTTCCAGGCTGTTTCTGCGCACCAGCCGCAGCCCTGGGCGCGGAATGTAACTGACTGGGGTCACAGCCATTTTCCTTTCCAGCACAGAGCTGTATCCTGGGGTGTTTCGTTTGTTATTTTGGTTTTAGCCTTGGTTTTAGTGGGAGAAGTGGGTTTCGCTATCCCAACTTCGGGCTTCATGGAGTAGCCTCCTTCATGAGGAGACACAGGTGACCTGGCCCGCTTCCTCCCACCAGTTCAGTTCCAGCTGTTCCGTATTGAGAGCCTCCCTTCAAGGCAGCGATTCGCCCTCCGCACTCCTTCCTGCTCCCATGGTTCTCCAATAGTGCGCCCTCTTTTCTGGGTGTCAACTCTGCACGCCCCCTCATCCAACCGAGTTCTGGGTCTCCCAAATCCCCCGAGTTGGCGTGCGCCCCAGTCAGCCTCTCCAGGGACTCAACAGCGCGCCGCCCCTCCCCCTCACGGCTGCACTGCCCTGGCTTCACTGTAACCGCAACTTAATTCCAGTTTTTCTTACCCCTTTTTGCCAGACTGTTGCTTCGGTGTGTGCTGTGGTCATCTGTTTGTCCCTTCAGAGCTTCCGACTCTGAGCACACGGAGGAGACCAGCCCGCGTCTTCACTCTGCCGCCATCTTACCAAACTCTCCTCAGGGCTTTTTTTTTTTTCCCCCAAGCCTTAGTGTCTTGTTTAAGGCGGAGTGTAACACTGACTTTGTGGGGTCGTCTTAAGGATTAAATGAAGACATGAATACAGTTCCTGGCACATTGCCCTCAGAGTAAGTGCCCAATGAGTGGTAGCTGTTGTGTGTAATTATTTTTCTGATACCATCATACAACCTTGCTCTCCCTTACCGATAGTGCCCAGTTAGTATTTTCGCCAAGTTTCGTTTTTATGCTGGATGTCTCAGCCATGATGGTTCTTCCAGGGAGTTTTGTCCACACACTTCTGGACCCACGTGTCACAGAATCTCACCTTTTCTTCGGTCTCATCTCCCTTCAGATGAGATGGAGGGGAAAAGCCCAGTAAGATATGATGCTAGAAAATTCTCCTGAAATTCTGAAAAGTTCTCTCCTCCTTTCATGCAATGCCCTCATATAAATAGCAAATAGCACCACTTAAGAGACCCCTCAGGTGAGCACATGTGGAGACTAAAAGGTTGTTCTAAGTAAAATCTTGTCGACATCATCTGACGTAAATGCCCCAAGATGGCACAGACAAGGTGGCCCATGGTTTTCATTTTTTCCCATACTGTGTTATGATCCGTTATGCAGGATGAGAACCACAGAAAAATGATCTCTTACAGCCGAAAGCGTCCTCTGTGGGACCCTGGGTGAGATCCAGGAAGCCCTTTAAGTTGCAGTTGTGACCCTCTGAAATTGCACTTAGTTTTTTATGCACAAAGGTGTTTTTGGAGAGGACTCTATAGCGTTCATAAATTCTCAAGAATTCAGTGTCCCAACCTCCAGATTGTATACAGGAGCCTTAGCCCCTTGAGAGCTTAGTTCTCTTCCCACTGCAGAGACAAGTGGGGTCTTTCCAAACTAATTTAAGTGTGGTTGTATCTGTCAACTGAGAAGAACATAATGAGGCCAGAATAAAATAATAGTGTTCATTTGCAAACTCAGGTATCAGCCCAAATTGTGTCCCACTGGGATTTTTAAGGAGTTTATAAGGGGGGAAAATGGAGAAAGAAGGATAGAATTGCGAGAACTCTGGCTGCTTATAGATTATACTTCTTACAGTTCATTGGCTTTTAGTCAAAATGGCCTTGGTTACCAGGGAGTGAAGAAAAAGAAAGAAAAATGTCTTGATACAGTTTTTAGAGAAGGCCATGTCTAGCTGAAAACTGCTTCTTGCCAGTGAGTAAGTAGTTCTGTTAAAAGTGACAAGTTCAGTAAGATGGACTCTGGGCACAAGATGAAGACAGTTCTGTCAGCCTGAACATCCTCGTTTATGGACCTGAAGGAGGCATACTGTCAAGAGTCATAGCACAACTGTTTATTGTTTCCTCTATCTTTCCGGTGGGCTCACTCAGTAGCTAGTGGGTTTATCAAAGTCTCCAAAGACTCCCTGCCATCCATACACTATATTCTGCCATCGACATAGGGTTGCCCAATTTAGCAAACAAAATGACAGAAACTGAAGAATGCCCAGTGTTGACTGAAATAAGCCCAACTGTGAAGCAAGCTCAACATTAACAAAAGAAGTTCACTGAAGAGATTGTTCAACCTAGGCCCAAAAGACTGTCATCAGATTTCTCTAAATGACTAGACTCTCGGGACTGCTTGCAGTTTATATAGGTAAATGACATGCACAGAAAATAAATATGTATACACACACACACAACACACACACACACACACACACACACACACACACACACACACTTAATCTTAACAAGTGAAAGAAAACATCTAGTTAATTTCTAACATTTCAGTTAACTAAAGGAGGTTGGTTTCTAACATTCTTAGTTAATGATAAAGGAGAAGCACTATTCATAACCTCAAAATGATCCCTCAATCTAACAAAGTCAATTCAGCCAGAGCTGCCTATAGAAAGACATAAGGACCAAAGGGCATTTGTACTTCGTATCCAGTGAATACTGCCACCTCATGAGAGTGGAGGCAGCCCATTAGCTCATCCCTTTCTTCCACAAATTCAAACATGACAGAGGTGAGCTTCCTTGTTTCTCACTGCAGGGATTCTTCCCAGCAAACAGAAACTATTGTTTTGCTGTGTCCAGTCTCTGAAGCGGCTCTATAATATTGTCAGAGTGGAAGTGACATCTCCAGCAAAATGTAGAATTCTTCTCTTTTCTAAGTCCACACTAATTAAGTTTGATTTCACATAAACAATGAATCATTTTTCAGTATAAGTACTTCCCATATCTGAAATCCACATTTAACCAGGTCCCCTTTATATAGTGATAGCAAAGTCAAAGAGGCCATAGCCCTGACCTGCAAGCCATCTTAGAAAAGTTCTCTAAAATTAACTTAAAAAAAGTTCTTCTGGGAGCACAGACCAGGGCCCGCAACTTGGCCTGTAAGTCACAGAGGACCCCCAAGGGAAATACTGAAATCATGACCCATGTATTAAATAGTAATTTTCTAGATCAAGGGAGGTGAGGGAAACTTCTACTCTGAGGAAAACTGATACAAAGGCGTCAAAATACAAGCCCCTCCTTCTCTAAAGGCATTAGGTGGCATGGTGGGGACCACCTCTCTCCTATGAAGGTCACAGTGTCCAGGAGCTGGCGGGAGGCACTCGGGACACAAGACCAGTGTGGGGTCCCAAGATACCTCATGGTGAATTAAGAATGCCTCCTCTGTGAGTAAAATCCTGTAATTATTAAATTATTCACTTCTCAATGATCTCAATCATTACCAAAATAAAGTCCATCTGTATAGATTGTGCCAACTTAATTCTTGAATATCAAATTATAGAAATAAAACATTTAATTACAAATAATTAGAAATTCATGGTCACAAGACCATAAAATCCTTACAGTCAACCTTTTGCTTCAGGGAGACATAGAGACTGGCTATGTCCAGTCTGTTTCCCCTGTAAATTACATAGTACTACATGTGCATTACAGTCTCAAAAACATGACATCTAAATCAATGAGAAGGGCTTGGTGCTCAGTACCATAAACCTTTCTTTAAAAGATGATTATTGTAACAAGTATAGAAAAAGATATTTACAAAGACAGTATTTTAAAAAAGACATTTACTCTCAAATTAATTTTGGATTATAGTTGGACCATGATTGTGAAGCTCTCTCGGGATTAGTACCTTTATAAACACCACCCCAGGGAGAGCCCTCTCTCCTTCTACCACTTGTGCTGACAGCCACAGACAGCCTACTGTGAACCAGGCACAGAATCTGCCAGGGCCTTGATTGGAGATTTTCCAGCTTCCACAACTGTGAAAAATAGGTGATTGTTGTTTAAGTCACACAGTATATGGTATTTTTGTTACAGCAGTCGGAACTGACAAAGATAAAGCTTATCCATTATATGTAAAATAACACAAACAGTAATAATGATTTTTAAAAGGCACATTGTGGCCAATGACATGTAATTAATGTCATCCCTCCTTTATTAAGCCAAGAGTTCAATTAGGTTTGGCCTACCGAGTAGATTATGATTAAAAACAAACACCAGTATTATGTCTAAAGTCTCAATTCCTCTTATTAATTTTCTGGTAGAACAAAGAAAAGCTCTAGGCAGGTTTTTGTGGCCACTGAAATTAAGATGGCCAACTCCCAAATTAGGAAACCTTGGGGTTTGTTTGGATTGTGGATGTGTGGAATTATATCGAATCTCTGCTCCTTCCAGAGGGTGTTGCTCTGTAAGGTTGCAAATACATCTCAGTCTTTTAACTAAGATGCATGAAAAGTGAATTTCTGTTTTATTTAATGTGTTTCGATTGCTGTTTTGAATTCAGCTTTGCCTAGTATTCTGGGTTCAGTTGTGTACCCCCCAATTCAGATGTTGAAATCCTAACCCTACTGCCTCAGAATGTGACTATAGTTGGAGAGAGGGACTTTAAAAGGCATTTATGGTTAAATGGGGTCGTTAGAATGGACCCTAAGCCAACATGATTGGTGTTCTAATAAGAGAGAAGAGTAGGGCACAGACACACGTGTGGAGACACCGGGGGCAAGGCAGCCATTTGCAAGCCAAGGAGAGAGATCTCAGAAGAAACCAGCCCTGCTGACAGCTTAACCTCAGACTCCCAGACTCCAGACCGTAAGATAAATTTCTGCCATCTAAGCCACCCCACCGGTGGCCCTTTGTTATGCCACTGTGCAGACTAAGACATCTGATACAGAAATTGCCCCTTTCGATTTAAGAATTTCCACCCACAACTTAACCATGAAGCTTTGCTTCAGTTTGCAGGCTGTGTGATGCTACTGTGTCGGGTCAGGAGGCTCGTGGCAATGACCCCACTGGGACCCTGCGACCCTGGGACCCTGAGATACTGGGACCCTGGGACATACATGGCTATTCCCAGGGCTGACACCAGTTTGCAGGCCCATTGCAAAATGAAAAGCATAATAGCCTGAACAAAGTACTGTTAAAGATACTAAATTGGAATGCTCTTTTCTTCCATGGCCTCTCTCGACCTATCCTTGACTTGTCATGGATGGCGTTTTTTATTTGCCATTTAATATCATTCTAAGTAAGTAAAATTTTTAAGGTGCATGGAAGTCCAATCATTTATCTAGTATCATATACCCAACATGTGGTCTTTTTTAAAAATATTTATTTATTTATGCATACAAGAACTGGAGTGTAGGCCAGAGGTGTGGGGTGGTGAGAGGATTCACCAGAGACAGAGTGGGGAGCTGAACAGGTGGATCTACTGAAATACACTGCTGAGGGGAGCAGCGGGTGAGGCAGGAGAAATTGCTACGCCATGTGGGAAGCTCCCTGGCTGGGGGTTGAACTCATGCTGCAGTAGCTGCGGATAGCTTTATCGTGCTGAGACTTAACCCTGAGACTTAACCCGTTGCACCACCAGAGAGGCCCAATATGTGGTCTTTTGCCTCTGTCTCACAGCGTGAATGTGGGATTGGACTGAGTCTCTTTGACCAGGAAGACAAAGCCAGAAGACGTATGGAGGGCAGATCCTGTGGAGTGGAATTAGAGGCCTTTCTTGATTGATCTTTAGACCAAACAGCCTTTAGAAAGAGTTCTGCAGTCCAAAGAAGCAGGCACCCATTGGTCCTGGCTGGGCAGGAGTCTGAGAGCCAAGGTCTCCAGGCTGTGGAGGGTTTGGGCGCTCCTGGGAAATGCTCCCTCCACCAGCATTACTGGCCTCTCCTTCCTACAAATGTCCTAAGTTTCTTCCCTGATACTTTGCTGCCCTAGAGTCACTCTTCCCCTCATAAAGACAGACACAGGAATGAGCCTGCGAAATACATTTAAACTATAGAATTACAGCAAAGGGGGTAAAATACTGAACGATGCTGGGAGTTTTTGATTATTATGAGAGGCTAAGTAATCTTAGGGAAAATTCCTACATTTCAAGAATCATCAAAATGACCCCAAGAGTAACATCAGGTCTTGGAATGATTACACTGGTCAACAAATTTTTACAAAAGTCATATCACTGAAATAAAATTAATCATTTCTATCAATTTTTATGTGCTCAACACAAATATGACAGTCAAATTCTAATTTTGGCTCTAGATTGTTTTGTAATCTGCAATAATTGGATGTTTACATCACGAAATGCATGCCAATAGTAATAGGCCTATTGTTAATACCTGTAAAAAAATCAAGTCATAGGCTACTTCTTAGATTTCTTCGCTTGTGTCTTGGACAGCTGTTCAAGAGCATCTCTGGGGATTGTCCAGCAGTAGTCAGCCAGCATTGTAGTGGACCATTTTCCCTGGTATCTTTGTATCATTAATGCAATATTTTCACAACTAACCATACCACAGTTTTCAGGGAAGCAATCCAGATGGGAATGAAGGAAGTGGATCTTTAGAGACATAGTGCAGCCAAGTTTCTGATACTGCATCAGCATGTCTTCTGCTAGTTCCTTGTAGTTTTCTGCCCTATCATTCCCAAGAAAGTTTGTAGACACTAAGCGAAAAACATTCTGTGCTTGTTTCGCATCACCCTGCAGCAAGTTATTGAACTGGTCATCTCAATGCAGATGGACTGTTTGGGTAGACTATTCTCGACTTCTTTTGCTTCGTTATTCCACCAGAAAGAGGAGGAACCAAGCAGAAGTAACAGTCTTTTATGTGGTTGCTTGGCTCCCTCTACACCATGGGGACTGCAAACGGCATTGATGGTCTTTTGCCATTTAACCACTGTGAAAGCTGTGTTGTCCATGTAGCACAGCATATATGCGGGGCCCAAGGCTTGTCTTGGTCACCAACATTGCATCTGAAGTAAAGATGATAAGCCTTCTTCACTTGAGAAGTGATACCTTTCTTCTGGTTGGCAAAGGTCACTTCCCCACAAATAGAGCAGAACTTGTCCATGCTATTAACGTACTTTAGAGGCATGACTGTTCTGTATTGTGCCTAAATGGATAAAATAATAACAGTTCTATGGAACAGTAGCTTAAACTGCCTTGCACAAAGTCTGAAATATTTTCAGTGCTCAACCTTTCCGGCAGGGCTTTATATAGTGCACTGCTGACGTCAGCTTCCTTCAGCAGCCGCCTGGCAGTAGTATTGCATTGCATCAGAAAATGATGTAGTCACCTCTGGATGATGTGTGCATGATGGTATTATGCAATGCAATGCAATGCAGTATTACATCATTCTAGGCTGATTTAGGATGTTGTTGCAGTTCTGCTGTATAAATTTACACGGTGAAACATAAAATGAATTCCATGAAATATCTTCAAAATGAGAGCTAATAAAAAATTATCAGGGTTGGGCCTCCCCGGTGGCGCAGCGGTTAAGCGCTGCGCTGTGGAGCTGTCGGCAGCGGTGACGCGAGTTCGACGCCCAGCCGGGGAGAATCCCACATGGCGCGGCAGACCTCTCCTGCCTCGCCCGCTGCTCCCCTCAGCAGTGTAGTTCTGATCTGCCTGTTCTGCTACCCGTTCTGTCTCTGGTGAACCCTCTCGCCACCCCACACCTCTGGCCTGTACCCCAGCTTGTATGTATAAATAAAATGAATCTTTAAAAAAAAAAATTATCAGGGTTATATTCATGTTCAGCACACCAAGGTACTACAAATTGGGGCCTTTTTAAGTGAGTTATGATCTCACTGTTGACGAGTGTTCTTGGTCCAGAAATATGTTTGAGAGTCCCTCTTACCATCCCCCCCTCATTCCTTCTTATCTCTAACCAAATGTGAGATTTCCTGAAAAAAACTATGGAAGACACAGTAATCTGTACGCAACCTCTGCAGTTTAATTCACCCCTGAACAACAATTAATACTGATCATTGAAGAGTGGATATTTTGGGCCTCCCTGGTGGTACAACAGGTTAAGCCTCAGCCTATGAAGCTATCAGCAACCACTACAGCACGAGTTCGATCCCCGGCCTGGGAGCTTCCCACATGGCACAGCGGACTTCTCCTGCCTTGCCCGCTGCTCCCCTCAGCAGTGTATCTCAGTCACTCCGTCTGTTCTTCTCCCCACTCTTCTCTGGTGAATTCTCTCACCACCCTACACCTCTGGCCTACACCCAGGTTCTTGTATGCATAAATAAATAAATCTCTAAACAAATATATAAAAAAAATAAAGAGTGGATATTTTCCTGGGCAGGGGAAAGAGCTGAAACAGAACACATGAAGCAGCACTTCCACTCAGAATATAAATAATTTAAGCCACGGTCACACCTCAGCCACTGGTTTAAGTGTTACTGGTTGTCCCCCCAAGAGACCACCAGTGGGGGGTTGAGGGGAAGGGGAGCAGATGACAGTAAAGCACTATGGGTTGCCACTATTGAGAGTTCAGCCTGGAATCAGAGTGCTTGAGTTCTGAATCTGATTCCATCATATGTTAGCTGCGTGGCCTTAGAAAATTGAGCTTCCTTCTGCAAGCATCAGCTTTGTCATCCATAAAGATGAGAATAATGACAATATTGACGTCATTTGTTTTGAGAATTAAATAGTCCAGGTGGGGCCTCCCTGGTGGCGCGACAGGTTGAGCACAGCACTATGAAGCTATCCAGAGTCACTGCAGCATGAGTTCGATCCCCGGCCAGGGAGCTTCCCACATGGCACAGAAGACCTCTCCTGCCTCGCCCGCTGCTCCCCTCAGCAGTGTACTTCAGTCGATCTGCCCGTTGTCGCTGGTGAATCCTTTCAGCGCCCCACCCCCACCTCTGGCCTACACCCCAGCTTGTATGCATATATAAATAAATCCTTAAAAAAAAAAGTCCAGGTGGCATTTAGCACAGTTCCTTGCACACAGAAGGCATAGATGAAAGTTGATCCTCACTTTTATGGGTCTCCACTTTTTAGCCTTCTGTAAAGAACCACATAGTAACTCTGAAAAAAGTATCAACTACTTTGAATTTTAGGTAAAGTGGTATCTGTGTTGAATTAGAATTAACTGGTAAATCCCTTTTCTTTAAACCTTGCTGAAATTTTTCTAACCTCTGTTAGTCAGTTCTTCTGTTTAGTAATTAAAACAAATGTTAGAGACCAATAATAAGAAGTGAGTTGTTGTAACCAAGGGCTATTAAGAATTCACTGGAAGTGAAAGAGAAGTGGTTGGGAATTGCACTAAATTCCTTGAAAACCTCAACAAGAAGTTTCCTTCTTGTGATTTGCTTGGCTTTCTCCGACAATTAGAATGTAGATTACATTCTATTTAGGTGACCATTCAGGCATGCTAGGTGGGTTTGTAGGTGGCCAGCACTACACAGACAACTTTGGTCATCCTCATGGTAAAAATTCTGGGGTGCAGGTGTGGCTTTAACACTACATCTAAAACTATCAGTTCAATAATCTAAATGGAATTTAACCCTGAAACTCCAGTTTATACCTTAAGTTGCATCACCTACAGGATTGTGAATTTGGGAATATCTTAAAGTCTCCTAAGAGGGAGCATATCAAAATACCTGAGTTTATGCCACTAAGTAATCTATTTTTTTATGTTCAACATCAACCTCCCACTGCAGTTTCTCCTTTAAAGGCAATTGAACTTTAGGGAGGGCACTCACATAAAATCCCTTCCTTTTGTTGGAGAATAAGCAGAGTGGAGAAATAGGGAAAATGTTACCAAGGGGGCAGAGAAAGGACACAAGATAAACAAACAAAACCTTGGGAAGGGCTGACTCATAAATTACCCCATTCTCGAAGAATGTGAAAAGCTAACTTTTCTTTCTTCACTCTAAATGCCTCATGATGCTCATGTGTTAAAAAAAAAAAATTGACCTCAAGCCCTGAGAATAAAAGATAGATGGAAACACTAATCAGAGTTGTTTGTGCTGCTTGGCAGGGATCTAGCTGCCCCAAATTATTTCATAGAAATTATAATCATCTAAAGCACTCACAAGAGAAAAAAAAATCCCTGTGTAAGATGCCATTCACATACCTTTCTTTTGAATGTCCCTTAATCCTTCCCCCAAATTCTCTTTTGCTGCCCTCACTCCAGGTTCACCATTATAGTCTTCCTTTTGTACCCTCCATCATATACACCCAGCAAAATTCCACTTTGTTAAAACCCAACCATCTGCCAACCCTGTGTCTGCCCCCAGCACCTGAACGTAGTTGGAAGAAAATACAGCATTAATAGGTTTCACATTGAATTCTCAACCATAAATCTAAATATGTTTGTCTAATTGACTGGGTTTCACTCTCCAGAGATTCAGTTGGAGTATTTTGCACCGTCTAGCCTCAGACGCTAACCCACAGATCCACACCTTTGAATCTCCAATGAATGCTTTGGCACTACCTCCAAAGAATCTGATTAAATCAGATCAGAGTCTGGATATGAGCCTGCTCTTAAAATTGTCCAGGTGATTCTAATGTACGACCAGGATTTTGAACTGGACACCTTCCTCAGGGCGGATGGCCGTTCTGATGACTTCATCGAGAAAACTGATCTGCAAGGGCAGAACATCCGCAGACTCCCACTAAACTTCCCTGAGTGGGGGGGGGTGTCTTTGCTTCAGACCCTGGAATGAGCATGTGCATTCCAGTCCATCACCATGGCAGCAACCACGGGCCCTGTATTAGTAGCTGTCCCTTTCCAGCACCTCTCCAGTATCCCCAATCATTCTCACAACCATTCAAATATCTTCTAATCGTCAGAAATCTCTTCCCTCATGCCAAGTCTGTCTCTGGTAACTTCTTTTCTCTCTTCCCTTTGCAATTAACTCTGTAAAATTTGTCTTTACTAAATACCCTGACTTCTTTCCCCATTATTTGAAGTTTACTTCAACCATAGTTTCATCCCCACATGTCCCTCCAAGTATCTCTACATAGCTCAGCATTGTTGTCTCTTTCCATGGCTCTCCTCTGTGTGTACTCCAGGGTTGGCAGGGGGTTGGGTTTTAGCAAGTCTGTGCTCCAAGTCTTCTCTAGCTTCCCCTTGCCACTCAATCCCTCCCTTCACTAGGTGGGACAGGAAACATGGAACCTCCTCTTCTTATGGAGAGTCCTCTCTGAAACACTTTGTCTTCATTTTCTGGCTTTCTCAGTCTCCATCACTGATCTATTCTCATTTCACTGCCCTCTGAATTTGAGTGTGCTCCGGAACTCATCTTCAGACCTTGTCACTGCCTATATTCAATTGTTGGGCATCTCAATTATTATCTATTATCTTTCTGCAGATGACTCACATTTCTACCTCTAGTCCATGCCTGGCCCTGGAGCTCCAGATTCTTTTCTCCAATTACCTCCCTTCTAGATCCACTTAGGTGTTGTGAAATTACTGAAAATTTTCTGGGGAACCCCCAGCCAAACAGGCAAAAAAGCAAAGCCACGTGCTTGTCTGAAAGAACTATGCAAAATCTGATGCCTGCAGGCAAAGCCAGCCTTTCCACACCCAATGATGACCAAAGAGTCAGATAAGGAAGATTTAGCAATGGGGACATAACTTATGCGTCTCTGAAATGGATTCTTTAGGAGGGAGAGATTAAACTCCTCACTGACTTCCTCCACCATCACCATATCTTTAGGTTGGGCATTTTAGAACTTGAAGTCACATCCATCAAAAATAATTACATTCTTAATGTCAATGACTCATTTTTCGTACCTATGTAAACTAAATACAAATTTGTGCTTATTTGAACAGCTCTCCTAAAGTAAAATCTGCTAGATTGTGTCCCAGGATGGAATCCTCATTTTGATTATCTCATTAACTCTTTGTCTAACTAGCACTGAGAATTTATTTCTAGTTAACAATGTGTTAAACCCAACATGTTCAAAAACAAACTCTTATTCTTCCTCTCCAATCTTGCTGCTCTTGCGGTAGCTCAAGCAAAAAGTGATGGAGTCATTATTGACTCAGTTCTTTCTGCCCACATTTAGTTATTTGGTAAAGGATATGGATTCAAAATATATTCTAAATCTGACCAGTTCTTATGACTGCCGTCACTACAACTTTGGTCCAAAACACATTCTTCTATGGCCTCAACTATTGCATAGTAATCTAACTGTTCTTATAGACTCTGTCTTGACTTTGCTCCAGTTTATAGTCCCATCAGAAGCTACAGCAATCCATTTAAAATATAAGTCACTAGAAGGGATCATGCTTAGCAAAATAAGCCAAAAGGAAAAAGAAAAATATCGAATGGTCTCACTTATAACAGGAATATAGGGGAACCAAATACAAGAGCGACAATCAGCGAGAGAGGGGGGAGGATTGGGGCTCAGAATGGGGGAGGGGGGAGCACAAGGGACTGTGGTGACAGTACACGGGGGAATTGGTGGTGGGAAACCTACCTGGAATGTACGGTAATGTAAAAGACACAAATAAAAATAACAATTAAAAAAATAAAATACAAGTCAGATCTCTTTACTACTTTTCTCTAAGTTCTCCCCAAAAAAAGTGGTTCCTCATTTTGTAACAGGGTGGTTCCCAGGAGGAAGGGTATGTCCCAGGTTCCCTGTCCCACCCAAGGTAGGGTGGAACTGAGCAGGATATAAGAAGCTTGAGAAAGGAGACAGAGACACACAGAGAGGACACATACAGCGGAGACAGAACACGCAGACAGCAGACAGGAGGAGACGGAAGAAGGATGGAAAGCCAGAAGAGCCCCAAGGAGCAGAGAGACTTGTAAAGAAGCTGCACTGGCCTGGACTGATTGAAATAGATGTGGGTGAGAGACCCCCGGGGAGGTTAACGATGGCTGTGTTGATTTTGGTTTTTATTTTGTTCTGTTCCTCTCAGAATGGTCTGACTGTTTCTGACCCTTTGGGTGGGTCCCTGCCGAAAGGTATTTTGGTTCCTCCCAGAATTGTCTGGCTGTTTCTGACCCTCGTGTGTGGGTCCCTGCCAAAAGCTGTTCTAGACTTGTGGCAGGCTTTTGGGCCTTGCTTTGGGCCAATCCCACTGGGTGGACTTTTACCCACAAGGGGTTGGATAACTTTGGAGATTTGATTTGGAAACTGTGTTCTTCGTCTCTTGTCTTGTACATTGATTGGATTAAAGTTTGTTTCCACTTAAGGTCCTATATGTTTTGTATTGATGCGGTGAATGGCAGAACCTATTTAGAACAGGGCAGGTCTGGGGTTTCGGGGGTGCCCTTCTCCCTTCCCTGTAACACCACCACCACCATCATAATTATCACAATCTCTGTTTCCCCATATTTTACCACTTATTAACAACTTAGAAATTTGTCTATTTTTGTCTCTTCTCTATTTGAATGTCAGTGCTACAAAAACAAGTTTTTCCCCCCTGATGTATCCCCAGTGAGTACCTAGAAGACTTGGCACATAATAGGTTCTCAATACATACATGTGGAATTAGTGAATGAATTAATTATTAATAGATGAATTGGAAATCTCAGTTCTGACAAGAGGGATTGCCCCAAGCGTTTCCTGTAACACTGCTCTATTTTCTTCTGTCTCTCTGGATTGGCTTCTAGAGAAATTCATCATTCAAAGTAATTTTTAGCATGTCAATGTTTTAAATGACCCCAATGTTACACTGTGTCATGAACATTTGCTTCCAACTTTGTCCTCCACATGCTAAACATGGTTCACAGCTATGAGTCTTCCCTGCTCTCCCTCTCAGTTTCAGGAGTTCCTTGTTAGCTCCAGCCCTCTTTACTTTGGGTGATAAAGGCAATGTGGGAAGCAGCAGCAGCTGCTCTAACTCCACCTCCACTTTCTCTGTCTGCAGTGGCTCAACACCTATAGACTCACGTGCCTGGCCTGGCCTGTGCATCCTGGGGAAATTAGGATGGTCTCTGGCACCTTGGGATTTTTGATCATTTTTGTTTCCTGCATCAGTGTGGCCATTTGCAAAAATAAAAAATTGTTAAAGTACCCACAGGAAGAAATAGACTATATTTTATTGATTCTAAGATCCCTGCCCCCTCCTTTTCTTTCCATTGCATTTCACATGTCCAGCATCAGGAACTGTCTGACTGTTGGTGCTCAGCAGGTAAAAGTTCTATGAAGTTACTATAGTCTGAGACTGTGTGAAAACATAATTATTATTCATAAGGCATGTATGACCACCCACACACCATGACAAACCAGGTCACAGGACTTTTAAGGGCCATTTGAGGAAGAAAAATAATCAGGTTACCACATTTTTTAAAAGGAACAACAGGCCCCAAATGGATTTCTTTTGCCAAGCAAAAAATTTTACTACACCCATCTTAGTGGCTGACTTTTTCATTGGCTACCTGATGAAGAGAAGGAGTTCTTTCTTATAGATTCCATCCCTCTGGATCCCATTCAATTATTTTTACTAGATAACGTAAAATCTTACAAGAGTCTTGCATAATTCCTAATTGCAGAATATGAACTTAAGCTATAGAGTCTTGTTTTGCCTCTTCAATCTATGTTTCATCCTGACTCATTGCGGTAAGTCTGATGACCTATAGGTACACTCTTCAAAATCTTTGGCTGGTTATCACATTGTATAGATGTACTGGGAATCAGTCTTTTTCTACAACATAATTTCGATGAGAATTAAAATGTTTTGCAAACAATTTCTCATTTCTCATCTAATCCATTTCAAGCAGTATTATGTGAATCCCTTCTTTTTTATATATTGTCTTTTAGTTTACCTGTGCCTGTACAGAGATTCTGGTTTGGGAGGAAGAAATACAGGGGTTGGGGAGGGGAGGACAAGAGCATAAAATGCCTGCCTGTTCATAAATTTGACCTCAATTGGTGGCAGAATGGACGCACTTACACACGTAGAAAGAGCAACATGCTTTTTCCATTTTGTGTAGTTTATTTAGTTGATGCCTACTAGGATTCTGAAGTCCTTAACATCTCGTGGATTTATTTTATTTGAGTGAATTATGGCCCAATTACCATCATTATGACTTATTGCACTGTCTGTGGGAGGGAGAAGGGAACAAAGCGGTAAGACAGACCGATAATATATCACCATCAATAGAATGACCACGATACACCTCTGCCTAAGGAAGTGCCTAAGGGGTGAATAGAACATTTCTTCTCTATTGTTTATCTGAGCACTGAAGACTGGATGATTGTGCTATATTTTGATAAATTAGTGTGTCAAATATATGATGGAGGGAAATGTTGAACTAATGGTGGTAGAATAATCAACATTTTGGAGGTAATGAACACTTTGAGTTTAAAAGATATCAAATGTCAAAGACAATGAGGAATGACTAATTCCAGATGCTACCTTCAAATTACAAGAGTATTGAAGAGACTGAGCATCTGACCCCAAGAAATGGACCGACAAGGTCCACTCCTAATAACTGCAAGATTCCAGGAAGCCACATAGCTTGCATTTATAGGAACATGCAGCTCATCCAGCTGCGACCCTAGGGAAGCTGCAGCACTTGCGGGGATTGTGACCCTCAGGCCAGGCTGCCTATCTGGAGAATTTCTGCAGCGCCTAGTTCAGAACCACCGGGGCGGACAGCTCCCGGGTGCCGGGCGCGCACTGAGGAAGGGGACCATCGGTGCCGCGGCTCTGCACTTGGTCAGCTGGTTCTGGAGACAGGAGGAACCACTGCGTCCCCCAACCACCGCCCCGACCCCCACCACCCACCGGTTCTTCCTGTCCCCACGCTGGGCAGCGCGCGGCCTGCGTGTGACTGACTGGGGCGGCGCGCCCCTGCTTTAGAACGGAGAGATCAGAGCAGCTGACCGCCCTCCCCTTTCCCTCTGGTCAAGGCCGCTCGCTTCGCCCCTCCCGGGTAAAAAGGATGGGAGGCGTCCCCGGCTCAGGGCCCGCCCAGTCCCTGTGGCCCCGCCCGGGTCTGGCTTCCCATTGGTCCGCGGGCTGGAGGTGAGAGGAGGCGGGGCCCGCCTCTGGCGGCTCGCGCCCGGGAAGGTCGGCCCGGGAGCGCCGGGTACCGCGGGGAGGGCGCGCGGGGACGAGGCCGGCGCCGACGAGACGCAACGGCAGTAGCAGCAGTGGCAGCGGCATTGGCGGCGCCTGATCCTGGCCACTAACCCGGCCTCCTCCCCGCGCGCTTCGCCTCCAGCCGCGGCCCACAGCCTGCGGCGCCCGAGCTCCGAGCGCGCTTCCCCGGGCGCTGGGCCCGAGGCGGCCAAGACGGCGGGCCGGCCGGGCGCGGGGCGGCGGGCGCTGTGCTGCGGGCTGCGCTGGTGGGGGGCAGCGGGCCGCGGCGCGGGCCCGGGGCCCGGCGCGTGCGGCTGGGAGGCGCTGTGGGGGGTGGCCACGCGGGCGGCGGCCGGGACTATGGCCGAGGGCGGCGGGGGCGCGCGAAAGAGGGCTCCGGCGCTGCTAGAGGCGGCCCGCGCGCGCTACGAGAGCCTGCACATCTCGGACGACGTGTTCGGCGAGTCGGGCCCGGACAGCGGCGGGAACCCCTTCTACAGCACCTCGGCCGCCTCGCGATCGTCTTCAGCCGCCTCCTCGGACGATGAACGCGAGCACCCCGGCCCCCAGCGGGGCGCTGCCGTTCCGCGTGCCCCCGACGCGCAGGAGCCCGAGGAGGACGATACTGGCGCGGGCTGGAGCTCCACGCTGCGAGACCGCCCGCCCCCGCGCTTCGAGGACACGGGAGGTAAGGTGCGGCCCGCGGGGGCGGGGACGGCGCTGGGACCAGAGTACCTCGGGCCCCGGGGGAGGCGCGAGCGCTGGGGCGGGAGAATTCCAGATGCTCCGTGGGTCGGCTGGTCGGTGGCGGCGGCACGTTTCAGGAAACAGATGAGGCCGCACGAGCGGGGATTTATTTAAAGTGCGAGAACCTGTCTGTGTTGGGGGGCTCGGATTTCCTGGTAGGTGGAGAAAATGGAGCGGAGGCCCCGGCCAGCACTTTGTTAATGGCAAGGACAGCCGAGGAAGGGTCCTTCCCTCACTTCCTGGGAGTGTGCCAGCATCCTGCCTCCGTAGCTAGTCACACCTGTGGGGTCGCTCCTTAGGGATGGATTAGAGTTAGGCGATCCTCGTTGAGGGGATATTGAAAGCATGACATGCTTGGAGGGTGGTGTCATTTTGTACAGGTGATCCCAGAGCAAGCCTTACCCAAATGCCAGAGACAGCAGCAGTTAGAGTTAATCTAGAAACTTTCCCTGTCCCTGCTGCTCAGCATCTCGTTAGAACAAGACAGGAAGAATGAAATGACCAGCTTAGCAGCATTAAGGTGCATACTCTGCACCAGAAGGCACTTTCACATGGTCACAGACAAGCCTCTGACATGTGGCGAAGGTGGCAGGGGTGCCGGCAGCGGTGACTGCTTTGAAGTCCTCTTTACTGCTTCCTTTCGCGGAGGTGGGTTGTCAGATGTTACTTCTTACCCTGCAGAAGCTTGCAGAGTCTGACCTCTCTGAGAAGTGGAGATCCGCAGTTTCCAGCGTCAGCTGATACTTTGTCCCTTCCTGCTCAGTTTTCTGTGGCAGGCCATGTTTCAGCACACCATTTCATTTTGCGTGTAAGCAACCGGTGTTGTTGCGGGCCAGGGAGTGGCCGCACTAGGGCATGATGCGGCTTTTCCTGTGTTTCTCCCCCATGATTGTTTACCCAGTCAGGAATAGGGCACATGGGGGGCAGCCCTAGGGGCCCCTGGTTGTGGCTAGGGCTGGGATCTGGACATCTTGCTGCAGTTTGCTGGTAGGCTGGTAGGTCTGGCTGGGTTCCGCCTGCAGGGAGTGGTCTGTAGACCGCCAGCAGGCAGGCTGCAGTGTGGATGCGTTGAGCTGCAGTTGGGCTTACAGAGTCCAAGTTAGCTGTCTAGTGCGTTAGGGTGGGTAAATGTAAAAGCATCTTCTCATTTGGGCTTTAGTGAAGAGTTTGGGAATTTTCAAAGTCATATCACTCTGCCTAATCCTTTTACACGCCCTTACACTTTCTAGAATGTCATGATGTCTTCCTGCCATGGACAGCTAATATTTTTCATATTGGTTCCTTTAAGAATTGTACCTGCCCAGAGCCCTGATTCGGCTGATTTTATACTGTGAGTTTCTGATTCAGTGTTTGATCTTGGAACACTTGAGATGCTTCTCCACCTGGGAAAGCACAGCATGTCTCCTTATATTTTAGGGGCAAGGAGAGGAATTATGTTAGATCAAGTCTAGTTATGAGTAAAAATGACTGTATTGGTGTGAAGATGAATTTTAAACCAATAGAATGTTCTTTAGTCACCTGTAAAGGGAGGGATTCTGCAGCAAAGTAATTTAATTTAGCTGCTGCAGCTGCACTTGGATGGTCTTGAAGAGCAGTATCTTCTGTCATTTGGCGTTAGGTTCAAATTCTGCTTCCTTCTGGTGTCCACTGAGTTTGCACCTGAACATGAGAATCACAGTCAAGCACTTTAACCAAAGATGTTAGTGGTTATTTGATGGCATTTATATCCAATTGTGTTTTCCTTTTTTGTGCAGGCATTTGCTTTTTAAATCCAGACCTAATTAAGAATTTCCTTTCCTCCTTGCAACACTCTCTCCTCCAGGGAAATTTGGGATGGAGGTGGAGGGATAAGGTTGATGGCTTACTAAATGAATTCAAATTCCCTGAAACAATGAAATTTGACTTATGGGGGCAGAAAATAGATGCAGAAATCCATTGCTGGTCAGAGAAAATCCTTGTGCCTAGCAGAGTGGAGAAGATGGATGTGTTTATTAGGAGGCTGAGAGCTGTACCCTAGCTGTTCTGAGAGCAGAGATTCAGCTTGCTAGATTTATTAAAGTGAACTATCTAAGACACTTCAACCAGGGTGTGCTCCCTACTTTCCAGGAATGCAGCCTGGATCTCTCTCTTCCTTCTTTGTTCTCTAGCTTATTAACTAATCTCAACTGGTGGACGGGGAGGCAAGCAAGAATATAGCATTTTCATCTCTAATCAGCCTCATAATAGGAAATTGTAATAGGAACTGCTGTTGCTGCTAGAATCAGATGAGGAAAGCAGAAGATTCTGGACTTATGGGACAGGCTTCCTGCCCGCTTTCTGCTGGAAAAACATGTGTCCATGTATGTACGTAAATATATTTTATTGAAATAGGCATGTGTGTATATGTGTAACCATATCTTGATGTTAATGTGTATTGCTTGTGTGTTGGTTTGGGCTGAGGAGTTTCTTTTATCTGATAGAGACTGTAAGTGCTTCTGAGGAGCTCCTTGATGACCTAGTATCCCTTTCAGAGTCCCTGTATAAAGGAGGTTAAGAAAACACTGGGGACCATTGTGCCTTCAATCTGCATTCTGAGCTACCTTTGCCCCCTGGGGGCTGCACATACTTGGGAGATACTTGAGAAGAAGGGAAGGAAGGTGGAAGCATTTCTCTGGTTAAAGTGGAGACTCCTAGCCCCTGTCTTCCTTGCCTCTTCCTTTTGTTTTCCTGTGAAGTTAGCTTCCTGGATCAGTTTCCAAAAGTATGGTCAATAATTAGGAGTGTCAACCCAAATCCTTCTTTCTTTTCTCTTCTCTTCCTCCCCCACCCCAGGTTCTGGCTGTGATTTGAAGTGTGGACCCCTTGGAATGATTTAAATATAAAGACTACTTGCAGGGCTGGCCAATGCTCTTAGCCTGCCCCTGGATGGAGGGCAGGCTGGAAATTGAAATACTGGAATAGCAGGGCCCAGCCCCTCTCTCAAACGGACTTGCAGCGTATCCCCCTAAAATAGCCCCTCAAGCTGTCAGCCTCCTCTGCCCACTGTACAAATAACCAACGCAGCATGCGAGCTCACTCTTTGGAAACAGCAGGAAATTTGGGCCCTTCTGCATTTTGGGTTTCTGCCCTTTTAGTTTCTTATTCTGAGCAGTCTTGTGATGTCTTCTCTCTGAGGAGGCTGTGGAACAGGCAGGCAGATTCACAGATGCTGGGGGAGGCCTCTCCTAGCTGTTTGGTTTTGTCTTTTTTTTCTAGCTCTTTGTCATGGCTGGCTGGGAGCTGAGCTGTTTGCCCTTCTCTTAGATGTTGAACTTCATAGGAGTTTTTTTCCCATGTACCATGTCAGCTCCCTTTGTAACCATTCAGTGGGGAGATATGACCTTGAAAATCTGAAGAGGAACATATGGCATTGAAAATTGACAACACTGTTGAATGTTTTATCTTCAGAGCTGGTTGTTGGTTTATTGGTTTTAAAGTCTCTTTGACTAGTAAGTAAGGAGAGAAAAATCTTTGAAGACCAGAATTAAACTGAGCCCTTCTCCTGTGATGGGATTCGTGAACTAAGGGACCTGGGGTCTCCTCTGGGGTCAGTCTAAGCAGCTGCTCCCTTCTCTAGCATTCTACCACCTCGAGCCTCGGGGAGCCGCAAGGCGAAGGCCGTGCAGCACCACGTAATAATCAAGTTGAACAAAATTCAGGGAAGGAAAAAATGTTTTTCTCTTTTCCCAGGAATCTGATCATGTGTAGGTGTGACTGAGCTGATGAGGATGATAACCCAAGTTCGCATTTGTAATTTGCTTTCTCGTGCATTATCACTGAATTTTCACGAGCACTGTGTGCGGCAGAAACTATCATCTCCCCTTTCCAGAGGAGAACAGATGTCTTTTCAGTCAGTCTGGTGCTGATGATTACCTAGTTAAGGGATCACCACCCAGCAAAAGTACCAGATCATATTTTTGTGTTTATACATGGAATTTATTTTAATTTGGGAGGGGGATATAGCATTGTCTGAGGTGTGTGAATTTTACACAAGTGTGAATTTGTGACCTTGATCCCACAATCGGGATATGGAGCAGAGACCTAAAACTTCATCTAGCTCCTTACTTCACCCCTACTGTCCCTGAGCCATTGTAATGGGAGTTTAGAGTTTTTTCCCAGGGCGGGGAGGTCTCCAATATACTGGCACCCTGGGAGTTTATGTGAAATCTGGTACTCAGTTCTAGAGTCCAGAACTCATCTTTAATTTTAAGAACTGTGATTGTATATTTTTCTTATTAACAAGTAATGCATGTTCATTTTTTAAAAATTATACAATTTTAAGAAATTTAATAATTTCTCATTACCCAGAAATAGAGTTAACACATGGACTGTACCCTTCATATATCTTAGTTGATGTCTTATTGAGTGACCTGCTTTGTAATTCTAATTAGTATACTGTAAACACCTTCTGTTTAAAATTTAAAATGTCATTTTAATGAGTTTGTAATATTATATAATTCCCTTTGGGTATGCATTGAGTTTATAGCTCTCTCCCCTTTTATTTACATTTATTTATTCACTTATTTTTTTATGCTATGGTAAATATTCTTCATTTGTGTGCTTATCATTACTATATTCCTTAGCACAAAATGATCGAGACAAAAATTGAATCAAAGGCTTTGTACATATTCAAATCTGTGATGTCTGTTGTGACATAGCCCTCCAGAAATGTACCCCCTTACACTTATGCCAGCAGTATGCCGAAAAGCCAATTAGAAAATCTTGGTTAAGGCAGCAAGCCAATATGCGTTCCCACTGGTAGGGTGGCTCTGAGAGGGAGTGTTCCGAAGTAGAGCTCACAGAGGTGTAGCATGCGTGGTGCATGAATCACAGTGCACAGCTCAGGGTCTGTAACTATCACCCAGGCCAAGATCAAGAACATTCCCAGCCCCCTGAAGTTTCCCACCTGCCTCCTCACAATCATAACCTCCACATCCCCAAGGGTAACCATTATTCTGATTCCCATCACCATCAATTAACTTTGCCTGTTATTTTGGTCTGGTTCTTTCATTCATTGCTATATCTGTGAGATTTGCTCATATTATTACATGTAGTAGCCTTTATTTTTATTTTGCTGTGTATCATTCCATTGTATATTACAACAGTTTGTTATCCATGATCTTATCAATGGATTTTAGACAACTTACAGTTTGGATCTTTTATGAAAAAAGCTGCTACCGACAGACTTGCACATGTTTTTGATGGACATAGATATCAATTCCCTTGGGCAAATGTATGTAGGAATAGGACTGCTGGGTCATGATTAAGTGTATGTTTCAGCTTTGGCACTGGTGACAGTGTTGGCTGGGTAGTCTTCTGTTGAGGGGGCTGTCTCGTGTCCTGGAGGGTGTTTAGCCGCTTTCTTGGTGCTGTATCCAACCACTACATGCCAGTAGCTCCTCTTCCTCTAGTTGTGGCAACCAAACATATCTCTAGGCATTGCCTATGTCCCCTGGGGAGCAAAATCACCCACAATAAAGAATGACTGCCTTTGGTGGATATTGCCAAATAGTGTATGCACCCACCAGCAGTGTAGGAGATGTGTCCTGTGTAGATCGGGAAGCATATTAAGCTCTGCTGGGATAAAACAATAAAGAAGATCATTGGGATCTTCTAGGAAAGACAAAATGCAGAAAAAGAGGTAAGAGTCTCTAGTGAATGCTTTACTCAAGGTAAATATGGATTTATGTAGGATTCCAGAGGTGCATCACCTAAGCCAGCAGGGCTGGGAAGAGGAGGCACCTCTGATGGAGAAACAAGTAAAAATTAGGTGGAGGGGAAGGAAAGGTCCATCTCAAACAAAGGAGAAGCTTAGGCAAAGGCTGGGAGGAGAGAAAAGGAATGCCATTTTTGCCTATGGACAGCCCCAGTCTCCCCAAAATTGAGCATCCTTATGGAGGCCTGCTTAGCAAAAATGTCTTGAAATTTGGCATTTGTAACTGTTACCATTGCAAATGACTGTAGCTGGAACCCACATCTCAAACTCAGGCATGGATATAGAATTGCCTAACAAATACTGGCTCCCACAGAGAGGGGAATTTGGCAGGTCTGGTGAGAAATAATGCTTAGAAAGGGTAGAATCCATGTGGAAGCACTCGTATCTTTAAGGAAGGGGGGAAAAAGATGATTACTAAAAGGCAAAACTTTTATCAGCTTGGAAGTACAGTATGATCTTTGGAGAGAGGAGTTTGTCATGCTAAAGAAATGGAATATGGGTTAACTGGTGATGGAAATTCTATGGGAACTATACCTGGGAAAAGAGAGCAAACATTGTACAAAAATGAACAATGATGTAAAAAATATATAAATAAATACAAAAAAAGTAAAAAAAAAGAAATGGTATGCCTTATACATCCTATAATGTAAAGATGACACTCTGCCTAGACCGGTGCAAGGTACAAAGAGCTGCTTCCCCTTTGTGAATGCCAGGAAGAATTATTACAAAAGTATGAACAGCTGGCCATATTTATATATTTAGATATACGTTTAATAACTCACTTTATTAAAAAGTTTGGGGCCACAAATCCTTCCACTTATTTCATTTTCATTGCTACCAACTTTAATCAAGACAATAATGCCCCTTGGCCAGGATATTGGAACCTTCATCTGCTTGGATTCCCAGCTTCAACACTCTGTAGCCACATTATCTATCTATCTCAGAGTCACTGTGCCTGTGGGTCTCTTACCTGGAATGTTCTTCCTACTGATACTTATGGCAGCCCTTGCTTGCTGTCAGTATGGTCTTGGTTCAAAACTCACTGTCTCCAAGAATCTAAAATCTCCACCTTACTCTATCCCTCCTAACAGCCATATAAACTTCATTTCCCATGTGTGTCGAGACTTTGTATGTCTGGGTCACAATTAAGCATGGTAAGCCCTTCATTTTGTTGAAGGGATGAGCAAAAAAAGAATAGATGGGTGTAGAAGTAGATTTTCTAAAAAGGGAAGGAAATTGGTAGCAATGAAGAAATGTTTACAAGGAGTTGAGTTTTTTTTTTTTTTTAAACAGTTGAACATTTTTAACATCCAAACTATTGGGGGAGCCAGGGAGCTCATGAGGGAATGAATTCCTCACCAGGAAGATACTGAAGCCAGTCTGGGGGTTGTTTTATAGGGATTTATGTCCTGGATGGAAAACTTATTAGTGTCTGAGAAACTTCTTCCTTATGTTGGGGAAATCAATCTATTCATCAGGATTGTTTTCACTTGTTTTGCTTCTATAAAAAAGCCCAAAACTTCATGTGGAAACTTTTGTGCAGACATAGTTTTCATTTTTCTTGGATATATAACTAGAGGTGGAATTACTGCATCACTTGGTGACTCTGTGTTCAACATTTTGAGGAACTAGTGGACCATTTTCTAAAGTGACTGTGCCATTTCACAATCCTAACAGTAATGCATGATGGTTCCAGTTGCTACACATCCTTGTCAGCACTTGGTATTGTCTATCTTTGTGATTGTAGCCATCTTAGTGGGGTTTGATTAGTATTTCCCTATTGAAGGACTTTTTGTGTGCTTATTGGCCATTTGTATATCTTTTTTGGAGAACTGTCTATTCATATTTTTTGGTCCATTTTTTAGTTGGACTATTAGTCTTGTTACTGAGTTGTAAGAATTCTTTGAATAATGTGGATATATTTCCCTTATTAGATATACGCAAGTATTTTCTCCTGTTTAGTGAGTTGTCTTTTTCCCTTTTGATGGTGTCTTTGGGAGCACAAAAGTTTCACATTTTGATGGATCCCCATTTATCTGTTTTCCTTATGGTTGCTTGTATTTTTGGTATCATAGCTAAGTAGTCATTGACGAGTTCAAGATCACTAAGATTCACTTCTATGTTTTCATCGAAGAATGTTACCATTTTAGCTCTTGCATTTATATTTTTGATCCATTTTGTGTTTTTTTCCTGTATGTGTGAGATGAGATTCCAATTTCATTCTTTTTTCTGTGGATAGTCAGCTGTTTGAGCATCATTTGTCGATAATACTTCTCTTTCCCCATTTTTAATTGTTTTGGCTCCTTTGTCAAAAGTCAATGGATTATAATTTTTCCACTTTAGTACAACTTTTGTTCTTTTCTCCTTTCCACCCTCATAATTAAATGTGTCTTTCTTTACTATTATTTGAAAAAATATATACTTTTCCTCCAGTTAAGACTGCTTTCCTCAGAACAAGACCTTCTGGATCAAGAATCATTCGCCATTATTATGCTATCAAGAATCATTCACCAGTATTATGCAGTCCTAGAAATTTTTTACATACACACGTGTATACACACACACACCACATACACATAAAATGTACCAAATATGCATTTTTGCCCAAATGGCCAAATGTTTGCTTACTGAAGTCAATTGTGGAATGAACCACTAGGATAAAGATACAGTTTGAAAGTTTTCTTTTTTTTTTTTAAAGCACATATAGTTTATTAAAAATGTTAGGTGTTAAAATTCAAGAGATTGACAATATAGTAAAGGAGTCATATTTTTTCTTTGTTGTCTTTAGCTTCACTGTACCTTTAGTTACTTTATTGCGTATTAGTGAGATGAAGAAATATTTACTGTCAGTGGGGGTTTGGTGTTTTGGTAATGCCAGTGTAGCGAATTCTGCAGTGAAGTCCTTCTTCCCTATGAATAACTCTTCAAAGGAAAGACCTACCATTTCTCCAAACTTCTTGTCATCTCTTAGCCTTTAAGATTTGGTAAACACATAAGAGAACACAATTTCATTGACACAGTTCCATGAATTAACCCTTAGTTATTACTTTGGCTATTTTTCTTTGACTATTTTCAGGAGTAAACGTCAGATGTTGCCCAGATGTTTACGTTTCTCTTTTCTCTAGTTCTGCATGCAATTGCTGTTTCCTACAACCACTGGAGAAAAACTAGGAATGTGACTGTGGAATGGTTTTTCTTTCAAGCTAACAAAACCATTTCTTAATTTCTATCTGCCTCTAAGAATGTGGCATGTGAATATGGATTTCATTCTTCCCCAAGAGACAATTCGTGTCAGAACACTTGTGTGCTCACGACACATCAGCTTGGTTACCCAGGATTCTCAGGAAATGGGGATGAATTCCTCAGTTCTCCAGCAGCCTGGCAGCCCTCAAAGGCCTTCTGGATGTGTTTGCATATCCAACTGTCTTCAGCACAAGATACAGAAGGAGCACATTAATTCAGGGGGAAAATCTTCAGTAACACATTTTCCAGGAAGAAGTTTGCCACCAGGATTTATAGTTCCGATGACTTTTAAGTATCCTTTGTCTCCTAATTACTGAAAACGGTAGTGAGTTCATAGTAATAATTTCAACATGCATTTTGAGTGTAGCGTTAGTTTTCATGATTTAAAACAAGAAGCTGTCTTCTTAAAGACATTCTTATGTCTGTTATTTATTTTAAAACTTGGTTAATAAAAACAAAAATTTTCTGTAACTCTTTTCTTCATACTCTATATTAGTTTTCAGATCTACAGGAACATGGCTTATCGTGTATATTGTCATACATGATTGTGAAATTTTTCTCTGTTCCTGAATTTTTATACTAACAGAGTTGATTTTTTTATTTTATCTTCATTAGGTGAGAATATACAAGTAAGGCTTTTTCTTGAAATCCTGATAGCCTAAATAAAATTAAATGACTGTAAAATTACATTGAATTCTTGAGGGTTATTAGGTTCAGGAATATGAAGACTAATATATGAAACAATTTGATAAAGCTTGTAATCATAATTATAAACTCTTATTCTGCATTATTTCGATACTTAAATTTTATAACCGTCAGTTATAAATAGACAAATACTCTTTCTAAAGTTATCTGGACAACAGACCTTTACTATTTCTGGTATTTGTGTTGATTGCCGCTCTGTTTCTCAACTTAAGCATTTAAAACTCTTAATCTCTTTATACTTTTGTTTCTAAATGTAATCAATTATTCCAATCTTTATTGAAATAATTTACTTTTATTATAATAAATATACATTTAGACTTGAACTTAAAAAATTCTAACATAGAAAGCATATCTGTGGATATTTCTGACTTACAACCTGAATGCTTCATTGTATGTAGAAGTACTCATGTTAATAACAAGTCTGAGTTGTGTGACTCATGGTGATGCTGAGATAATTATACTGCCTAGGGTGATGGGATCTACATGATGAAAAGACAGGAATGACCTTGAGGAGGCATCAGCCATTCTTCCTTGCCAGGACCACGGCTGTTTAGCTCCCTGGTCATCGGTTTTCTCTCCTTTTCTGATCTTGGAGTCCTGGTTCTGGTTCCTGTGCTGTTTGAACCTTTCCTTCGTCTGGTCTCCACTACAGTGCATGACGTCTGATCATGCATATACTCTGAATTCTTCTCTTCAAGTATCTCTTCCTTTATCTTGCTC
Source organism: Scalopus aquaticus (assembly GCA_004024925.1). Lineage (NCBI taxonomy): Eukaryota > Metazoa > Chordata > Mammalia > Eulipotyphla > Talpidae > Scalopus > Scalopus aquaticus. The sequence continues at coordinate 66,343 of PVIJ01005976.1, read as the reverse complement.
GCCAAAAGCTATTTTGCCTGAGGGAGGGCAGTCTCAGGTGCCTGTGGTGCACAGTGTCACCCTGCCATTTGGTCACGACCAGCCTGTGCCCACTTCCTTTTTAGGTACAAGTTCATTCTGCCTGAGGGATTGTCTTTTTTTATCTTTACATTTAGAAACTTTGCTAGCACTCGCCTCTCTGTGCCCCCTATGACCCCTCCTTCATCTGTCCCTTTTCCTCCCTCTGTGTGAGGATGTAGCCTTCGAGTCTCATATCTTACTCTTTGTCATTTCCATCTCTTCATACTTTTCCTCTGCTTTGTTGGACTTCATCTTCTGATGTGTTGATTTAAGAATCATGTCACTTTTGCCTTTTTTGGAGAGCTATGTTGTTGGAAGCTCGGGAAAACTCTCTCCCCAAATTACAACGGAATCATTTTGAGTGCTATTGTGACTTTAATTAAAATTCTAGTTGTCTGTATCTTCTAGTAGCTCTCTCTTCCTGGGTGTGTGTTCTGTCTCTCCTGAATCATCTTTCTTTCTCTGCCGTGGAGACTCTTCTAAGAGAGGTTATCTTTCTTTGGAGGCTCCCAGGACGGGCTTGGTGGATCCATAGCGTGAGAGAAAGCTTCCTCCCTGTGTCCACAGCTGACCCCTGCAAAGCCCACCTGCTAACCCCGTGTGGCACCGGGTTGGGGATGCCTCTTCCTATTACTGTTTCTCTGCCTCTGAAGCTGGCCCGAAGCAGAGTGCACGAGCCCAGGAGGTCTTCAGGCCTCCTGGGGCTTTGGGCCAGTTTTTCCTAGCTCGAGACTGAAGAAGCCACTCCAGACCTCTCGCCAGAAGCCATAGTGTGTGCCACAGCCACCTGTTCTCAGCATCAGGAAGGGACAAAAGTAGGGGGAAGGGCAATGTTGGGATCATCATCTTCTTTCTCAGAGAAAAGTGAAAGGCTATCTCAAAGAAAAATGACCTCTTGAGTGGCACTTAAATCATTTTATTTCAAACTTGGATAAGTATTGACATGCCCTGTATAAATGAAACAGTCTTTGGGCGCTAAATAAGTTCTACAGCATCTAACCTTGGACTCTATATGCAGAGTCAGATGTCAGTGAATATGTGTAACTTTGGCTTCTGGGCCACCAGCGTCTCTTTTGGAAAGAACAGGGTGGGAGGCGAGCCTGGTGGAGCACATAATAGTAGCTTGGGGTTTTGCAGTGCTCTATCAGATGCACAGTCAGAAACCCATGGGGTGCCTTGGAGAAAGTGATGGGGCAATGGGTCGCTTTCCTAGAGGATTTATGTCCAGAGCTCTCATGCTTCAAACTTTCTAATAAGAACTTGGTTACAGAAGTTGTTTGGGTGCAGACAAGAAGGCATGAAGGGCAGAGTCTCCCTGAAGAAGCTCATTCTGGAATACCAAATGCAATGACCATATAAGCAGATGTGTGAGCTGCCTTCGGCAAGGAGTTGCATGCTTTCTGCAAAGCTAAATATTACCTAATGGAGACATATGAAGATGTTGCTGTTGCTATCAAAAGTCTTTTTGTTTTGGTCTTTGGTGATAAATTTGTTTTGACCTATTTTTCTCACTTTCTACCAAGAGTTTAAAAGAACAGATCCTTAGTATCAAAAGAGATTTCTGGTCTAGACTCAGCTGAGTTCCTTGACCTTCCCCCCTCCCTTCGTCCATGGGTCAGCATCTGCCAAATAATTTATTAAGTGCCAGATCCAAGGGAACCTGGGCAATTTTGGACTAATGTTGGGTTAAGTTAGAGAGCATAAAGAACGTGGTCTTTTCAGTCAAAATTTCCAAGTCTGCTTTGAAGCCATCCAGATCTTTGGTTCCTCAGATTTCTCAGCCTCTGCTAGTTCACTTGGCAAAGTACCTTAAGCCTCAGTTTTCTAGTCTGTAAAATGGGGAAATTATAGATAGCTCCCAGCCATCGGGGAATGAATTACATATTTGTAAAGTGTGTATGTTTAACCCATAGCAAACCCTCCAAAAATGTGGGTCTCCTCTGTCTGTCCCCTGGAACCTTCCTTAAGAGTGAAGAGGAGAGATGTTGGGCTGTGTGGACCCTGTCAGTTGAGCGCCCCAACTCACTCCCTTTGGGTGATCACTCTATATTCAGAGTCAGATGTCAATGAATATGTTTAGTGATGTTTGGCATAATCATTTCTTGTTTCCAGAAAAGACCAGAAAGTAAGAATTCAGAGGTCTTGGGTGGACCCACAGGCAGGCCCCACCCCCTCCACTGGCCACAACTCCTAGCACAGGTCTCTCCCCATCTTGTCTGGTCAGCAGGTGTTAGCACCCTTTACTGCCAGGGCACTGGCAGGCACAGAGCGGGGGGCCAAAGCAGCAGAACTCTGCCCCAGAGCTGGCAGGCTGCCCACAGGTGAGCCCACCCACAGGCTGGGTGCTGGTGACTAGCTATGTGAGGTCTCTGGTTTGGGAGACCAGCAGGCAGCAGAGAGCCAAGATTAGAACATAAGAAAGCCCAAGCCCTGATTACTTACTGATGGCAACATGTTTTCAGTGTTCCTTTAACCCTGCAATTCAGCCTTGAGTAAAAATTTTATACAAAGTTTTTTTTTCTCTTTCTGGGTGTGGCTGCCCCCTCCACTTTCAGAGGAAAAAGCTTGTGCTGGAGTCCAGGGTTCAGTTGTCTTGACCCTTGGCCCAGTAGGACCTGCTGGCTCTGACCAAGCCCTCTGGCACCACAGCTCTTCCTGCCCTGTGGGTTTGACCACCAGGGTCTGCTTGTGGGTGGATTTACCAAGCTCACCCAGGGCCCTTGGCTCTCCCCTCTCTCTTGCCCCAGGCAGTGGGCAGTTGGTCCTGAGGTCCTCCATGTGACAAGTTGGGGCCTCCCTGTGAGAGAGCCAGACCAAAGTCAATTACGTCCTTGAGCACTTACTGCTGAGGACTGTACATGTACCCCACCCACTGTGAGTGCTGCCTGGGTTCAGTATGTGCTGACCACACTCTGCACCCACAGAGCGTGAGCTCTCCACCCACAGACAAGGGTCACCTGTAACCTGGGGTTGCCAGCAACCCAGGTGCACTGTGATCCAAGGGGGGTACCCCAACTCAAGAATGCCTATGGCCCAAGGTGCCTGTGAGCAGGGGTGTCTGTGCCCCAGGGACCAAGACCAGTGTCCCTTCCTCACACCGTACAGCTTCTCTGACAGTGAACATGGCCCTGACCGTGAACAGGGCCATCTCTGCTGGTGAATGTCAGGTGTCAGCTGGAAGGGAAAGAGTAAGTGTTGAGCAACAATAGTGCTTCTAAGGTAACTGTAGACAATATATGCTTCTTGGGATGACAGTATAATCTCCTGGGCTTTAATATCTGGATGAGAATCCCAGCCCTGGTACTTGGTAGTTGAGTAGTTTTCTCACCTATAAAGTGGAGAAGTCTCATCCTGACTTGGAGCAGGGTCAGGGCCATGCCCCTGTTGTATAAAACAATATAAAGCCTCTTCCGTAGCCTTGCATGCCTCAGCAATTACTAGCACTTTTGCTGTTACTGTTCTTCTGTATCTATACAAGCAGTTGTGAAGTAAACCAGTATTTGCTGAGCATTTATTATATCTCGTGCACCATTTTAGGTTCTTGGAATATGCCATTGAACAAAATAGATTCCTACCTGCATGCGGTATGCATTCTAGAGCAGGAAACTGACAGTAATCTGGACAAACAGCAACTTAGGAAGCATGTTTGGAAGAAAAGAAGCAGTAGACAGGACAAAGGGGTATAGAGTGGGGAAGGGGGTCAATTGCAAAGTTAAATGGGGGCAGATAAGATAGGCCCTGTTGAGAAGATAAGCGTTGAAGAAAGACAAGAGGTGAGGAAATTGGCCAAGTGATGATCTGGAGGTATATCCTTCCCTCCAGGTGCGGGGGATGGCGTGTGCAAGGCCTGAGGAGGAGCAAGGGGAGAGGAAAGGGAAGAGCAGCTGAGCAACGCCCATCGTGGAGGACCTTACAGGGCTCTGCTTGGGACACTGCTCTGCATTTTCTTGTATTCTCAGCTTAAAACCTGGACTCTTCCCAGCAATATCTTATGGCTAAGCTCTACAGAAGGCAAATCACAAAAGGAAAATGTCATCCAGCTCAGAAGTTAAGAGGCTACTGATCTTCCTTGAGGGGGGTCTGACTTCTTGACGCGTTTTAGCTGCAACGTACCCACGGAAGAGCACAGCTCATGCATATGCCTGTGTAGTCCTGAGGAGGTTTTGAAAAATATCATCCTAGCGCTATTTTTATGGCAGTGACATCTTTGGGTAATTAAAATTATTTTTATATCATTGTTCTTAGGGATGAAATTGATAAATATTCTGAAGTCTCCTCTGTTGCTTGAACTAGATTGTCACGTAAAGATTCCTCTTCCTTCATGTATGCATGCACGTGTGCACACACACACACACACGCACACACAGTGTCACCTCCAATGTCAAAAACTAGGAATGGAAGACTGGATAAAAGCAAGGGAATAAGAGAAAATCTTGGTTCCAGATTATTGGTTTTGTTATGCCTTAGAAATTCAGTAACACTTTCTCCATTTTCTGTGTCAGTACAATTGGGGAGATTTTGCTTTAGAATCCATAATGAGAAGACAGTCTCCGGAACTGGGGTAAGCCGGCTGGTGTGATGCAGTTTCCCCACCCCAACGGGCTGGGAGCAGGGGACATCGGGAGGGGATATCTCATTCAGTGGGGAGGTTGCGCGGCCAGGAGCGTGTGCTCCTGTGTGCATTTGGGTGGTGGCAGTGGACCTGAGTGTGGATTCCCAGATCCTGGTATCAGGTATCAAGCAAAATGAAACCCCCATCCAGTGGCCCCAGTGTGCCTCCAGCTGCTGTCCTAGGAAGCCCCTGGGGTGAGAGTCCAGATCTCTAGAAATGGCCCACAGGTGCATGAAGTTTCAAGGCGCTCTTCTCATTTGCTGATCTGAAAACTTGAGTGGCCGTTGACATAGCACCTTATACACAGGCTTCTTACTCTAGCCTATGGCCCTCACGACAATGCATGAGTATGCTCTCTCCTGACTTAAATGGTGGAGCTTCATATAGTTGGGCCCCAGGGGGAGCACTGAGAGCCAAGAGACCTGAGAAGCAAAGGTTTTAGTGGTAGGAAGTCTAGACAATGCATTGGTGAAGGATGAGTTTCCAAGAAGCTCTGAAAGGGTAGACAGGAGGATGAAAGAGCGAACAGACTCCAGGCATGTTCGGAAGACGGCTACCCTCCAGGAACTCCTGTGAATTAAGAGTGAAAATGGCAGAGCTCTGGGTGCTTTCTAACTGAATTTTGGGCAGGGAAAGAGCTGCCTGGAATTTAACGACATTTGAAGCTTCAACTTAAAATAGACTCAATGGCAGCCTGTCATCGGAGCCTCTGCCTCCTGGGCCAGGCTTCAGCTTTCCCCAGCCGCCTGCTCCCACCTAGGGGGAGAGATTGCACAGTCATCCCAGCTGAGGCCCTGGCTCAGGGCAGAGGAGGGCCTCGGGCATCGTGGTGATGTCCTGCAGGGCTCCCTCCTGGAGGCTGACACCCCCACCCCATGATACCTGGCTCTTCCCACACCTCCCAGAGCAGTGGGGGGATGATGTCAACTGGGGCAGATGCCCAAGGCCAAGTGCAAGGTCTGGCTTCTCTCTTGTTTGTGTTCTCTGCTTTTTCCAAATTGCTACTGTCAACAGACACCACCAGTGTAGACTTCTTATGGGTGTCTTGAGCCCTTTGGCAGAAAGTCCTGGTAGAAATGTAAGTGGCTGTGACCTTCTCTCTGCTCAGGTTGTCAGGGCCTGGGGCACGTGCGGGGAGGCAGATGCAGATGCAAAAGCCAGGGGAGGCAGATGCAGATGCAAAAGCAGTGTTTGATGCTGATGCGGGTCTGACTCCTCTGTGCCTGAAACAGTCATCCGCTGTGGCCCAGCCACAGTACAACCGTGCACTCCCAGGGTGAGGGGGCAGCTGAGCAACGCGCCCGATTTGGGTCCTACCAAGGGGAACAGGTGTTGCTTATGTGCTTGGCCTAGAAGCAGGTGTTGAGCACTCATTGTATGAGAGGTAGGGCGAACCCCTCATTTCAGAGATGAGAGCATGAAGTTTTCGGTGCAGAGCTGTGTTTGACAACAAAGCGCTCTGCAGTGTGCTCCGTGGCATCCAGAAAGCCGCTTGAGGGATCCAGAGCCAAAGTGGCTTGGGGCGTGGGGGGTGGCATAGCTGGGGAGTCCCATGTGCCAGCCTGTGAACGACATTGGGGCATAGTGAAGTCACTGGTGGTCCACAGTGAAAAGAGGAAAAATGAGGCCCCCCGGGGCAATGGTTTCATTGCTGTTATGTCTGTTATCGAGACTCCATCCCTTCTGCTTTTTTATGTTAAAATGACTGAAAACTTGCGGGGAAGAAGGTTGCTGTAGCAAAATTAACCCGGAAACCCTGTGCAGTTGCGCTAGTGTGTGAAACTGAAAAAACAGTGAACCTGATGCTTTCAGCAGCCCCTCCCTGCCCCTGACTGAGAGGACTCCTCACTTGGCCCCAAGTCAGAGCCTTGCTCATTCTGCAGCTCCAGCCGGCCTGGCGCCTCCTGGCCCCCCATCCGCGCAGCAGGCTGCACCGAGGCCCGGTCAGTGCCAGCCGTGTCTGGGATCGGCGCAGTAGAATCTCACCAAGCTACTTTAAAAGAAAAAAATCAAAGGAACTAAGGTTGCCATTTGGGCACTGGAAGCATCAATCCTGCCTTTTCCTGCAAAAAATCATTTCATCTTTGCTCAGCTGGACGCCTGAGCCTGGTTCCTTTCTCTGGGGCCGGCTTGGGCCGCTGTGAGCCTGCAGTTTGTGGCTTCATTTCTCTCTAATGACTTGAGGAAGATCCGTGCCAGGCATTTGGGTCCGCTGAATAATTATAAAAACCATTCTATTTATGGGCTATTAGAATTGGTGAGGGCGAGATTTATTTCTTTGGGAAATAGCACATTCTCTTCATTGCACCAAAAAGCTCCACGAGCTGACCAAATACTGCACTTTATTCTCGCAGCACTGCACAGCTGGGTGGTGGAAACTTCTGGCACAAGGGAAGAGGGTGCTGGGACTTAGCCCGTACAGTGTAGCGGGGAAGGAGGAGCGGGTCTGATGTCACATGCGTGTCGGCGTTAACACTTTTGCCTGATAGGACGTCATTCATGTGCTGCGCCTTAGTATAGACCATTCCAGAATGGTGCCATTTGAGACGTTCTGTCTGTACAAACCTCTATTATATCCCTGTGGAGAGGGAGAACACAAACATATTTTTTCCTAGGGGAAAAAATGAGGGGGACAAAATTGGAAAATTGCTAAACTGTAGGACCCTATGCAGTTTCTGAATCCTCCCTGAATGTTCTGATGACTATATCAGAGTGAGTCGACGCCCTGGCTTGGACCCTCACCCTGAGCTGTTGCAGTTAACCCCCTTCTGCTTTGTTCCAGATGTCTGCTGTCAACAGCTTTGACAGGCTGCCAGCTGCTCTCCCCCCAGCCCCCAGCTCACACACACTCGGGCAAACGCTGTCCTTGGCGATGTGCCCTGGTGCTTTCCTGATGGACTACCCCCAAACGCAGTGACCGTCAATGTGAAATGGAGGTAGACAGACTGGCACACAGCCCCTGCTAAAACCCACGCCCGATGAGTCAGCTCCTCAGGGGTTCTGAGCTGCTGCGGGGGCAAGCCAGGCTCCGTGGGGTGGGCAGTGGGGCTGGGTGCAGACTGGATATGCTCTGTTGCTGCTGACCCTGCACCCCTGACCTGGGGGAGAGACCCAGCCTTAGACACGGTGTGCCCTAGCCCTGGTTGAGGCCCAACAGCAAAGACAGCCAGGAACACAACTGCTGCCAAAGAAGTGTGGCTTGAATTGAGCACACACCAGAATTGGGGATACCTTGGTAAGGGGTGTCAGGGGCTCTCAGTACAGGGTTTGGGCTTCTGCCACGTGGATGCTAAGGTGGTTTTGAGGAAACTGAGGCCAGTTTGGGGTTGAGGAATGTGTAGCCCCGCTGGTGATGGGTGCTCTTGGTTATTTTTACCTAGAAGGTGGAGGACTAAAATGGAGCAGGACCAGCAGCGGTGCAGCAGTGGTCGCCACGCTGGTGCAGGGAGGGATGTTGGGTTACTCTCGTGGTGCGAATGCCCCCTTCTCTGCATGTCCCTCCATGCCACAGAGAGGCCTCCTCTGACCACTGTGATATTCCGGAGCACAGCTTATGCCCACTTGGGAAAACTCCAGCCTGGCTGTCAGCTGTTCACTCCAGGGCTGCGCTTCATTTTCTTACCCTCTCAGCTCCTCTGGACCCCATTTTCCTCTTTTCAAAAGGGGGTGGGGTGAAGCCTTCCCTGCGCAGGCACTCTCACTTTGGGACAGGGTAATGTCCCAGTGACCGCGGGCAGCTCACATCTTTTGCTCCACGGGACATAGGGTTCTAAGTCACGTGTGAGTCACGTAATGTCAGTGCGGAGATCCCGTTGACCAGTTGACATAAGGCCAAACCTGTGTATCTTAATAAACATTTGTCAGTCGTATTTTTTGATTGTTTTTTGTTTGGTTGTTTTTGTCATTTCCACACTATCATCAGACCATTCATTATAATCAATCTTTCTATATCATGGAGTCAATAAAACCTTTTTCAGGACTTGAACTTTCGTTCCTGGGCACTGTGCCTACAGGGCCAAGAGAATAAAGAGGCCCTGCCCCCCTATCTCCAGGGATAGTGGACACTGGGAGTTCTCCAAGCCCACTAGATCAGGTTTGCAGAGTCCTTGGAATCTTGAGTATTTTATGGGAGATTTTACCTGTAAGTGTGCATGTGTATTTTTATGGAGACAAATTTTTCATTTTTACAGAATCACCAAGGGTTTCCAATCATGGCAGAGGGCTCCGGAAAGCCCTGTGTAATGTGGAGTATTAGGGGCAGATGTGTCTGGGGTGGGGTGGGGGTGGGGGGGGTGCTCAGGTGAGGGCCAGGCCCGCACTGCCGTGGCCCAGAGCTGCAGCCCAAACCCCGTGCCAGGGTGCTCCCAGTCTCTCAGGCCGGGGCTGGGCTGGGCATGGGCGAAGGCCCAGTGCTGAACAACAGACCTCGTCTGAGGTTCCCCCTCCCTCCTGCCTTTCCACTCTACAGCCTGGGAGGCTCCTCTTACCCATCTTGGTGACTTGAGTCAGCCAAATCCCAGGATGGCAGCAACTCCTCTTTGCTGTACCCTTGGGAGGTGGGTTGCCACCCTGAGAAGTGGTTTTGGCAGCTCAAGTATTGTGTTTAAGTGAGTCAGTGCACTGGGGTGTTATAAATCACCTGGGTGTTATCTTTTTTCAGGGACCTATTCTTGACTGTATGTCAGACCAACTGAGGGTCAGTGACAAGTGGGGACTCAGCTGTCTATCACCTCATTTCTGCTCATGGCCTGGTCTTCCTGCACCTCCAGATTTCCCCAGGGAATTCCTGCCACTCCCAGAGAACTCAATGCAAATTGTGTCCCCTGAAGTTGGGTAAATGGGAATCTGTTACCTGAATCCCCAAATCTGAGTCACACGTCTTTTAAGTAAAATTGGGGAAATATTTGAACATCTGTCGTCACTTTTAGGCTTCAGAATAGAAGTGATTCGTGGGAAGAAGAACCTTGCTTCCTGTCTTCTCCTGAATCTGCTGCCTTGCAACTCCCAGTGCCCTGGGCATCCCCCTGGGAGCTGGTTAGAAATGCAGATCAAGACTTACCCAGACCCACTGAGTCAGCAGTATGGTGAGGTGCCCAGAGTTTTCCAGGCCCCTTAAGTTTGAGTAGCACTGCTTTTCACACACTTGTGTTTTCAGTGGAGTGAATGTATCTGAGGAACAGAAGTAGTTTGGGGAAATAAGTGCACACTATCCTAAATTTCTCTTGCTGCTGCTTCCAGAGAAGAGAGCATGCTTAAAGCAAATGTAGACTCTCAGCCATTCTTCAGGTCGGCAGTAAGTGACATTAATATTATGAAGAGGTAGAATTTGTTAGGGTCCTTCGAATTTTATAAGGCATTTCTTCCCTTAAAACTTCTCTTGACGTTTAAGAAAGAGCTGATAAAGTTATGCCCAACTGTTAATATAATGATTTTTTCTCTTCCAGAGCATGTTGAGGTATTATAATTTTCCACTGGGGACATGGGTCTTGAATCAAAGGGATGAAATCCTAATGGCAGAAGGGCAAGAATTTCCATTAGCAGGAAGTTGGCCCTGTAAAGACGAGGAGCAGTGCACCCCGGCCTGTAGGGACCCGTGGGCACTTGCCAGGATCAAGCAGGCTGATGATGGTGGGGCAAGCTCCTGCCTGCATGAGGCCGCACCCTGATCTCATGGGGCTGGCTTATTCACTCGCTGCCTGGAGGGTGACAGCGTGACCAGCCATCCAGGTTTGCCTAAGACTGAGGGGTTTCCTGGGACCGAGGATTTTCAGCACCAAAACTAGGACAGTCCTGGGCAAATGGGGACGGTAGGTCCCCCAAGGGCGGGCGGAGAGGAGTCTATTATGAAAGCAGGTGCATGTTATTAAGGGTTCTTTAAAGGCGGGCGTCGTTGCCAGTTCACACAAGGTTGCCAGTCCTCTGTGTAGACTTCCTCCGGCTGGAGTTTGGGGGGAGCCGTCTGGGCAAGGGTTGAGTGCCATCTCACTGTCTCTTAGACATGCACAGTGCCCAAATCTGAGAGAAACACAGAAGAGGCAGCCCCCTGGGCCTTTGAAGGGGCCCAAGGACCAGTGGTTGAGAAGTCTCCATCTCAGAGCCTGACAGGCGTGCAGCACTTGGCCACCAGCTGCCTTTCACCCCGTTTCTGGCTTGGCAGATAAAACATGTCCCAGGGGAGGCCCTCTTCAGGGTGAGCAGGGCCAGGAGTGGGGGCCTAGAGAAGAGAGAGGTCGGGGTGAAGACAGGCAGGCAGACTCAGCACCCTGTGATTTCAGGGGTAAACAACGGTGGTGTGACAGGACTTGGCCATTCCAGCAAAAATACCTTTGCTTCTGGTCAAGCAGTTGAAAAGCCAATTTGCCCCGTGGACAGGAAGATTCTTGATTTCTCTGGGGTGCTCTTTTCTGGAAAGAGAGTTGGGGAAATGGAAATGACAACTGGGGCTGTATTATTGGGTCATCTCTGCCAACCATTTAGATTCAATTAAAGATCATTTGAATATCATGTTAATAGAAACGAAACCAAAGACGTCAAAAGAGAATGTATGTTAGCACTTGGCATGTTTTGACTGTGGAGAGTTTGGTGAAATCTGTCAATAAGTTTTCATGGCATAAAGTGGGAGATGGATGGAGGAGGGAGGGAGGTTTTGAGGCACGTCTGTTTTGGAAGCCCAGCCAGTGGGTACAGCATGGTTCTGTAGATTGTGCACAGGGTCTCTGGAGAGAGACAGACGCAGATTCAAACCCTGCCTCTGGTTTGCAGTCCTGGGCACCCTGGACAAAGTGTCATCCCCCTGCTATATTTCCCATCTACTGCACACCCACTCTGTGCTGGGCAGTGTGCTAGAAAATTGCCATATGTACCCTTCATTCAACTTCACAAGCATGTGATGTAGTTCTGTTACCCATGTTTTACAATTAAAAAAATAAAGGAAACTGAGAAGACAGAAGTGACTCGTCCCAGGGGACACAGAGGTAGGGGCAGAGCAAGTCTCTGGTCTGCAGACTGGCCCGCTATGCCACGCTCCCTCCTCACCTCGGGTGTCCTCATCTGTTAAATGGGCATTCCTGTGATTCTGAGTGTGGTCAAGTCCCTAACACTGCTTGTTCTCTGTACCCAGACCTGCTTAGTGAGACCCTTTTTCCTCCTGTTGCTTGACCTTTGCTCTAAAAAGCCATTTCCAGACATACCAGTTTGGTCCAGAGCCTTCTGACCTCCCCGGTGTCAGTGGCTTACATCTCTTCCCTGAACTGTAGTGAGGAACCTGTTAAGGGAATATTGTTGAGTAAATTTATTTTTAGTCACTGAAGTCAACTTTACTCTTTGCCAAAGTGACAGTTAAAATTGCTACCTTTTAATTAGCGCCCCGTCTTTATGCCAAAATGAAGAGGCTGACTGGCTTGCTTTTATTTTTTCTCGTGATACAGAATGCCCGGCCTTGGGCTTAAATTTTATAGTCTCCTGCATGTGATGTTTCAGGGTTTAAATGTAGAGTCCCCATAACTCAGCCTGTCCCTGTTTGCTGAATCACAGTGTCTCCTGGCTGTGGGGCCTTGACTTTGAATTGAGAGACAGATGGTTGGTAATTACAAGGTTTCCTTGCTACAGCAGGGAATTGGCAAATAATTGCCTTGTTTTTTAAGGGAGAATTTTAAGCAGCGTTTTAAAGAGCCAGACCCACAGCTTTTATGTGACAGGAAAAATGAAGTGAATCCTTAACATACTTGCACCTCCCTTTCTGATGCAAAAGGGATTTTGGAAAAGCAGGTTTGGCTGAGAGAGTCCGTTGGCATGAAGGCAGGATGAGAGCTGGGGCGATGGGCAAAGCCCACGCAGGTGGGTTCCATGCGCCCAGGTGAGCCAAGGCAGAGCTGATTCCAGCACCACCTCTTTCAGCGTGCACAGAGAAGCCTCATTTACTGTAGGGAAAATTAGAAATACAAATAAACCAAGAGAAAAATACCTGGGACTCCCACTGCTCTGAGCTGACTTTGCTTGCATTTTGGCAACTATCTTTATTGTATTGGTGACCCTTGAACAATGTGGGGACGCCAACAGTGCATAGCCAAAAATCCGCCTATAACTTTTCACCCTCCCAAAATCTAACTACTAATATCCTGTTGTCAGCTGGATGCCTTACCAATAACATAAACAGATGCTAACATGTATCTTGTATGTTCTATATACTATATACTCTTTTTACAATAAAACATGCTACAGAAAAGAAAATGCTAAAGAAAATCATAAGGAAGAGAAAATACATTTACAGGGCCATACTGTCTGTATCAATAGCTGAGGGTTAAGTTGTTATAAGAGTATCTGCACCTAAGTGGTCCCACCCAGGTGAGACCCACGCAGATGCCAAATTTTACTCCATCTGATGTGCAATTTCTTCATGGGCCCATTTCTTCATGCCAATTCCTGCAGTTGTCCTTTCTAAAAATTCTGATAGTTTGATAAAAATAAATGGGACCTCATTGCCAATGGTGTGTCCAAGGCTCCTGGATATGTGTTTTAATTTAAAGCTTTGTGTTTTCAATTGTATTTTCCCGCCATTTAACATCATACCGTAAACAAGTGTTTTTCAATAAGTATGTGTGCACCTTGGGTGTTCAGAGTATTTTGAAGATATTGCTTGCACCAGCAGTCTCTGCATCCGCTTGGAAGCTTGTGGGAAATAACAGATTCTCAAGCTCCAGAATCAGCATTTTTACAAGATTCCCAGTGATTCTTATGTATATTAGGGTTTAAGGACTGCTGGACTACATCATTTTAAATGGCTACCTAATATTCCATTTTATAAGTGTGCTATTATTTAGAAAGTCAGTCTCTTCTTGTACAAACTTGCCAGTTTTAGACAAAGTTTCGCTCGTATAATCACTGCGGTGAGCATCCTTGCACTAATTGTCCTTGTCTCCTCCCTGACTACATAGGAAACTTCAGCAAAGGATGCTGCTCGTAAGACCTTTGATGAAAGTTGTCAAATTTCACTCCCTCAGAAGTGTGAATGCCTTTATTTAATGCCAATTCTGGCAGTTACCCTTTTTTTAAAAAGTCTTTGATAGTTTGCTAAAATTAAATGGAACTTCATTGCCAGTGGTTAATTTGACTACTTGTCTGGTTAAACATGAATTCACTTACTTATTTTGATTCTAAAGTATTCCGTTCCCAATTAATTTTTTCCTTTGGGGTGGCTGACATTTTTCTTCTTGATGGGCTAGAGCTCTCTGTTAAGATATCATCTCTGTAAAATGTTGCAACTATAGTTGGAGTTTCCAGCATGGTGTTTTGTCCTTGCTGTGGATTATGTTCCAAATACCAGAGGGGATTTGTGGAAAGGAAGCCTGAATGGAAGAGTATGTCTGCATAAAATCATTGCTTCTAGAAGTGAGTTCAGATGAGATCAAGATGACCCATCCCTACTACTTCAGAGAGAACCAGAGAAACCTCAACAAATTTTCCAAAGAACTATTTTCCATTTTCATATAATTTTTGATCCTGGATTTTTTTTAAGAACATGGAGAAGAATTTAAATTTTTAAAATAAACCTTATAGTGTACAGAAAATAGTAGTATATATAATATGTATAGAGTTTCATTTATGTAAAATTTTCAAATTTCTAAATAAAAGGAAGACACATGGGCCAAAAATGTGCTTTAAAAACAGAGTTTCATGTTTCAAAATGACCTTACTTATAGCCTCATTTCCAGGATTCATTATTTCTGAGCCAACAATAAATTAGCCTTACTGAAAGTACCTTTCTTTCTTGACCCTGATTCAATTACTTATTAAGGAGCCGGTGTGGTTTAGATTCAGAATTAGAATAAAGGACAAAGCAGGTAGAATAACAGATGGCCCCAAGTGGCCATGGACTCTGGGGAAGACCGCCTCACTTCCCAGGGTGCTGTGACCGAGCTGGCTGTGTGCACCACAGCAGCTGGGGTGTTGGGCGGGCCCCTTAGTTTGGGTGCTGGAGCAGGGACTGGTGGGGAGAAACAGGCTCACTCCTTTCTTGGCAGAAAAGAGGCCCTGTGCCAAGTCTGTCCTCTGCAGTGTTTTCTGCCTGTTCACGGACACATGTGCAGGGTATGCTTCCAGTACCTTCTTGAACAACCTGGGGGTAATTCTGCATCAAAACATATTGGGCTGACTCTGAGCACTTCCCAGTTATGCTGAATTGCAAGGATGAGGGCTCAAAAGAACTGGGCAGGAGAGGTGGCCCTCTTAAAGTAAATAGGACACAGAGAAAAGCTAAAATTCATGTAAGATGTATAATGAGAGAATTCAGAGGAAGAGAGTGATTTTTTTTTTTAAAGATGGTAAGAAAGACTTTATGAAAAAGAACACAGCTGAGCTAGATTTTCAAGCTGCGTGGTGAGTGGATGTGGGTGGGAGAAGGGCTGGAATGGGGCCAAGGGCACAGCTTGGATACGGGGGCAGGGCGGGCTTCCACTCCATCCTGAGCACTGGACTCTGGAGTGAGAAGGGAAGAGAAAGCACTTGGGCAGGTTCTGGGGGCCCTAGGCTGGTGGCTGGGTATTGGGCTGACACAGCAGGGTCCCTGCCCACACAGCTGGAACACACCCAGGTCAGCAGTCAGGGCGCTGTAATACAGAGCAAGTGTGGCTAAGGCTCTTGCCAGGCTCTGCTAAGTGCTTTACAGCAGGCTGTGCCCAGGCGTTGTGCTCAGCAGGGACGGGCGAGCCCGTGCTGCCAGAGGGCCAACTTCTGCCAGGGGTGGGTGGGGGTGCGTAGCCGATCCACTGTGGCATGAGTCCAGCACCCGCCCCAGCACGGACACTGAGATTACGCACCCAGGAAGTGTGTCCCGCTGCAGTGGCCGTGATCTACCGGCACCAGGAGAGGTGGCAGGGGTTGTGTTCACTCTGGGTCCAGGCCGTAGCAGAGCGCGCCCTTCCTCCTGGAGGGGAGACTGCGGCATCTCCCGGGAGGCCAGTCTGCTGGTCGTGCCATGTGCCGTGAGCCCGGACAGCAGGTAGCGGGATGGCGAGCATGTCCACGGGCTGCCAGGGAGCAAGTCGAGAAGGAAAGCACTCCGGGCTTGGGGACAGAAAACTGGGAATTCGTTCAGCCTCTAACTTTCTGTAGTTTGAGGCAAATTCCTCCTTTCCATTAGCCTTGTTTCCTGACCTGTAATGTGGACAAAATAATGGGTATTTCAGAAGTTCCTTGTGAGATTAGCAGGAGACATTGTGTTTGATGGTGGCTTATCCACTGTCAAGCACTGTGCACGTGGAAGGTGTTTTTCTCATTGTCTCTCTGCTGTGTGAAAACCCCACAGAAGCCTCTGGCAGCTGATGCCCACCTGCTCCTGAGCCGGCCTCACCTGCAGCTCTGGGCAGACGGTCTGTCCACAGTGATCTGAGCTTTTTCTCGCTCCCATTCCTGGGTTGATTCGACCTATCCCTCTCTGCTGGGGCACTTGAGATGCTCTTATCTTTACCCCACCTAAGTTGTCCCTCTAAACAGCTAAGCCCTTTTGCACAAGCAGAAGCTGAGTTCCTGGGTGCTAGGTGCAGGTGTGAGTGTTAGCCACAGACTTCCTCCCACTGGGTGTGTGTTTGCTTAGAGGATTGTCTTTAGCAACCCTAAAATCATGCCCCTCTCTGGGCATGGACAGCACGTTGCCTCTCCTTTCTCCTTCTTGCTGATGCACAGATTCTTGGCAGCAGAGGAAGCAGCTCTTGCATGTGTCTATTTGGAGAATGGGGAGGGAAGGGGTCCTCCAGGACCCCTTCCAAGAGGGCAGGTTCTGGGGGGCCCAGAGGATCGATGGTGCACACCACTTCCCTCCACAGATGACCAGACTTCAGCTTGGGCTTCTGGGGGGCTCTGTGGGGTACCCTGCCTCAGCTGCCCTGAGGCCCCAGCACAGGGAGGCAGAACTCTGGCTTCTGCCAATGACACTGATTTGGCATCTGAATTAGAAACTCACAGCAGAGTTAATTTCTCTATGTAATTAAGTAAAGGAAAAATGGCATGAAAGTACTGCTTGTCTCTTCCACACGACCTGTTCCCACTCGGGCTTTGTTTTCCATCCCATGATTACAAGGGAAAGCCATTTGATTTAATTAAGCCAGGAGGCCTGGCATACACCCACCCATCTGGCACTGGCCTCCTGTCCGCCATGGGACAGACAGTCCTTGGGTGACAGTCCCTGGGTCTGCAACATAAGTAGCATTCGCCCCTGCCCTGAAGGACTCTCATCCCCAGGCAGGAGATGAATGTGAAATCGATTCCAGCCCAGTGTAATACAGGTAGTAAGGAGATGTAGGAGCCGGAATTCCCGGGGTTAAATCCAGCCACATGAGGAAATCATAAAATCTCTTGGTTCAGTTTCCTTAATGCATAAAATGGGGACAGTAATAAGACCTTAAAGGTTGGGGTGAAGATTCCATGAGCTAATACATGTCAGGTTTCCCCTGCCATCCAAAAGTAGAACATATTTGGTATGATTTGGTATCTTATTTTTGGGGTCTGGGAATGTGCAAACACTTTTCCATGTAAAAGAATAATGTTATAGTGTTCCCAGACTCTAAAAATAACCTACCAAAGCATCCCAAATAGGGGCCTTCTACTTTGAGGTAGCAGGAAGCCTGTATGTGGGATGTGCTGGGAGACCGCTGGCTCTTTATAGCACGTGAGAGGAGTGAGCTGGTTGCTACAGAACATGGGGGAGAAGCAAGGCCTGTGCTGAGGGGCTAGTTGGGCTGGGTGCAAAAGGATGGGCAGGATGGAAGGTTGCAAGGCAAAATCCAGGAGCCTGAAGTGGTGGTGGGTTGGCAAATGTAGCCAGTTCATGTGGTGAACCCCCAGAATGAAACGTACCTAGAGTGACAGCCTGGGGTACAGCAGTGAGGGAGCAGAACAGCCCTGCAGAGCCTCCTGCAGGAGGGCTCTGGCCTTTATGCTGTGGGCAGAGTGAGCCACGGCATGTCAGGTAGGGCACTGGTAGGAATCACATTTTAAAAAATTAACTCTAGTGACAGGGTGGAGATAGGGTAACTGAGTAGCGGGCTGTGAGGCTTGACCTGAGGAGCCGCAAGGAGGGAGCCATGCAGGATGTGGGGCTGAAGGGCCTGCCCACGGCGGGATGTGGAGGCAGGAGAGGCTGGGGGTGAATGATCCTTGACTGAGTCAATGGGGTACCCAAAAGGGGGAGAGCCTGGTGAACTTGTTGGGGGATGAGGTGCTTTCCCAGAGGTGAACATGTAGGTGGCCAGCTCCAAATAGCACCTGGGCTGGAGTAAGAGCTGGAAATTATGAGCATGGACTGGTGGGTGGTAAGGAGCCACCTGAGTTCTTTCAGGGTCCCACTAGCCCTTGGAGCAGCTTTGGAACTAGAAATCCCCACACCAGGTTGTGACACCCCCACCCTGGCCCCTTGCCAATCTTCCCAGACGCTAGGACGTGGGCAGGGGTGAGTAGCTGAGCACGTGTGAACGAGTCATGGGCTCCAGGTGACTGGGAATTTTTAAGTGCAGAAAGAACAGCAGGTATGGTCCTGGGGGGGAAGGCAGGATGGTCAATGGGATGATGCCGTTTCATCTTCCCCTCACCCCTCAAGTTAGCCTGACAGCAGATCTTTTTTTTTTTTTTAATGAAAATTGTGTGCATTGAAGGTGCACAACAGGATGATTCGACACGCATAATGAAATGGTGACTGCGGTCAAGCTCATTAACATCTCACTTGGTATCTTCTGTTGTGTGTGTGGTGGGAACACTTTAAGTCTTCTCTCTCAGCAAAGCTCTGGTTTTCAGTGCAGTGTTACTCACTGTGGCCATCATGCTGTAAGTCCTTGGATCTCCAGGTCACCCTGTGTGACTAACTTTGTGCCCCTTGACCTTCTGCCCCCCTCCCCACCTCTTCACCTGTGGTTACCACTGTTCTACTCTCTGCTTCCTGCCTTGGATTTTTCTAGATTTCACTGTGGGATCAGGCCATATTTTTATTCTTGTATCTGGCTCATTTCACTTAGTATAATATCCCACATCTTCACTCAAGTCTCAAGTGGCAAGATACCCTTATTTTAAGATTGAGTCCACTACATATATGTGTACATGCACACATGCCCGCACACACACCCACATTACAATGTTTTTTTTTTAAAAAGAGTTACTTATTTATGCATGCAAGCTGAGGTGCAGGGGGCTAAGACGATTCACCAGAGACAGAGCAGGGAGCAGAACAGGCAGATCGACTGAAATACACTGCTGAGGGGAGCAGCGGGCGAATCAGGAGAGGTCTATGCACCATGTGGGAAGCTCCCTGGCCAGGGATCAAACTCCTGCTGCAGTGGCTCTGGATAGCTTCATAGTGCTGAGACTTAACCCATTGTGCCACCAGGGCGGCCCCCACATTATGATTTCTTTATCCCTTCTTCCATCAGTAGACACTTAACCTGTCCCATAAACATCCTTTTTTCCACTATATTGATGGGCGTTTGGGGTCATGCAGTTTTGTTATACACAATGATGTATGAAAACATCATATGTGGTTATTTCATTAGACTGAGTACCTAGAAATGAATTAGTGGGCCAAAAATTGCCAACACAAAAATACAAGTTTGCCTTCCAGAAAGATAGTCAGTGCAGAATAGCAGTGTACCCGTTTTCTCAGTCTTCTTGCACATTGGCCTTGGGCAGTCTTTTTCATTTTTGACAGAATGGGAGCTGGGACAGCAAATCTTATTAATGAAAGAACCACCCAATGATCATCTTGTTACAATCCTTGCAAAGGAAATGATGGGATCCTCTCGTATCAGAGCCTGTCTCTATGGAGAGGCATGGAAGGTGGGAGCAAAAGCAGTCAAATATCATCGCCCATGTGGTGGTTTAAGAACATAATCAGGAACGGGAGATGTATGAACAACGTGTCCCCAGAATAACTTCTGTTGCTTTTGATTCCAAAAATGAAAGTGTGTTTGGAGTTTGTTAACTGTGATGTGCTATCTTGCTGAGCAGCCTGTATTCTCTGAACTGGGACTCGAGTAACCAGAAAGAGATCTAAAGGAGGGGTCTACATTTTTTAATATTAGTCTCTGTAAATGTAGCATCCCTCTCCCTCCTGCTCAGAATGAGGCCAGAGGTGCAGCCTGCCGAGGGCTCACTGGTCTCCAGGAGAGAGCCTGAAGTCTGACTGCCACGTCGGTGCTGAAAGGCACACACCCAGCCGGAGCATTTGGCAGTCAGTTTTAGCAGCAACAGCTAAGTTTAGAGTGTACAGACACTGTGTGTGATTTGCAGTACATCATTGTATTCTCGCGATGACTCTTTGAGGTAGGTACTGTAATCATTTGCATTTTACACACGGGGAAGCCAAAGTCTGTGGGGTTAGGCACCTTGTCCAGGGCACCTGTTTGATGGGGCAGATCTGCTGCCTCCAGCGCTGGAGCTCTCTTTGCCCGGAGCATTCTTGGAGACTTGCAGGGCCGGGAGCAGCACTGCTGGCGTGGCGCCCAGCGGGCCCTGGGGTGGGCGCTCCATCCAAGGCGGAGCTGACTCACCGGGTCCTTACATCTTGGGAAGCCAGGTGGCCTTTGCTGCGTCATTGGCGTCAGCAGCAGTGCAGCTTCTTCCCGCACACCTGACACATCGGTATTCACTCGAGTGGTGGTTTCTCGGTGTCCGCGGCAGTGACACGCACCGCACCTCCCCATTCTGCAAATCCCGTGGCGCACAGCACCAGAATCAAGACCGGGATGGTTACAGAATGTCTGCCCCTCTCTGCTCCTGGACATAACCCACCATTCTGCTTTGTCTAAGGAGTTTGCTTGAAAGTGACCCAAACCTGGCACCCTGCACCTCTGCACTTAGGATCTCCCTTCTGGGGAAGTGTGGGGCTTTATGAACGTAGAGTTGGGAGGGGCCTTTCCTAACCTGGGACATTGCCTTCCCAACGTGGGGCAGCTCTTTGCCTGACTTCTCAGGAGATTTCCTCCAGTAAGGGCTCTTTGTGGAGGAGCGGGCCCTCCTTCCTCGCAGATGGCCGTGGGAGCTGCTGGTCATTGAATCCGCAGCCCGTGCAGGCAAGGTGCGAAGACTTGACACAAACAGCCACGGGCCTCTTCCCGCCAGCCCTGTGTCCCCGACTTACAGCAGGAGCAGAAGAAATGAATTAAGGGCCTGCTTCTTGACTGTGGGCAATGTTACCTTTGACATCTTAGTCCACCCCCTTTGTGCTGCAGATGAGGAAACTGAGTCACTTGCTGGCTTCTGGATGTTCATCAGTAGTGAAACCGGACTGGAGTCTGCCTGTCTCTCTCTGTTGTCCCTGCCCCTATAGAGTCTGAGCACACACACCAGTGCTCACCCCACCCCCAGTACCGTGCCCCGGCCCCGCCGTGTGTGCTGAAAGCGAGCTTCTGCGATAGGACGAGGATTCTGAGCCACAGGAAGGTGAAGACACCACTAAGTGATGTCAGCGACAGCAGCTTGCAGAAGGCAGGGGCCCACAAGGAAAACCAGGAGCAGGGCCTCCACGCGCCCTCTTTTAAGTGGGGCTGCAGGTTTGGTTGATGTGTTTTCTGTGGTCCTGCTGGACCTCAAAGGATAAGACTGCCAAAGCGTGGACAGAACGGTGAGGCACGCCGAGGACTAGGAAGACAGAGCAGCTGCCCGTTTGGGGGAGCCAGGGGCAGCCTCCTGGGCAGCTAGGAACCCTCTTCTGAGCAAAGTGTGCCGATAAAATGATATGCAGCGTCTCTGTTCTTTTGGAAGTGTGCCTCCACAGAAAGGAAGGAACCCGCACCATCCGGCTTGGACATCCGTGGCTCTGCCCACGCGACACTCTGTTGTGTCCATGTCAGCCGAGGAGGCTGTGAGGTGGCAATGAAAATAACCACCACAACAGTATAACCCATAGGCCCTGGGTGCACCTTGATATGCCCCCGCTCACTTAATCCTACAGCAGCACCAAAAGTAGGTGGCCTGAGGCACGAGGCAGAGAAAGGGCCTTGCTCAAGGTCACCTAGCTAAAGTGGCAGATCCACACCCAGGCTGCTGGAGCCAGACCTGCTCTCTCAACCACTAGTTGTCATGGGAGCTGATGGAAAAACAAAGTCTTGTGTAGAAGTGTCACAGCAGCGCCTGACGCTGGCGCGTGTCTATAGGAGAGGGAAGAGGGGCACACTTTCCTGCTTCTGCCCACGTCCCACTGTGTAGTTTGCTGTTTCATTGTGAGGTTCTTCCATCTATTTTTTAAAAAAGAAAATAGACAAACAGGAAGCGAAAGCTCAGATGCACTTGTGCCTTTGAAAGTACAAAACCTAGCCTGTCCGTCTAAGGGATTGAGAAGATGGAGAGCCGTTTCCCTTGTACATCTAAAGCATCCAGTGTGGACATTGCAAGCTGCCAACCTGCTTTCAGGGTTTAGGACCAACTCATAGCTAATTGGAAGAAGAGAAGACCCCCCCATGGGGCCGGGGGAACTTCCCTGCGTCTTGGCCATCAGCTCGCCCCTCTCCCGCCACACCCCCTAGCCGCCAGTAGGGGCTTACTTGCCTTTGCCAGCATTTGCTCATAGCTTCTATTCCTTCCCAGAGTCTTGACACACAATGCCCTCGGTTAGAAAGAGGACTATTTATAACCAATGGAAAGCGCGAACAAGTGTTTGTCGTATTAACGTTTCTGAGATTCTTTTACTTTTTTCCAGCCTCATGAAAAATTCACCCCCTGCGGTCTGTGCTTCCTTTCATCTCCTTAAGTTTGGGTATTTCTGCTTGTCTGATCTCTCATTCCTTCTTAGAAACTTAGGGAAGGGTGAAATTCTAAAGAAGGCAGTAGGGCTGGAATCCATTGGCAAACTCTTCCATTTCTGCTCTCACCTGCGGGGTTAAGTGGCAAGTTCTCTGTGCGTGGGGCCTGCGGACTCTAGAAGGACCTGGCGCCCACTTCGCTCCTGCTCCTCAGCAGCTCTAATGGCTTTTGTTTTAGAAACAGAGTTGATGCTTGAGGCAGGTAGGCCACGAAGCACAGAGCATCTCTGCTAGAGGAGACTAGAAACTCCTGAGCCCACTCCCCGGTTTTGCAAATGAAACCGACGCTTTACCTTGAAGGAAGCCTAGAACATGGGACCCTAGTGCCCAATTCTCCAAAATAACATTTGCTGTTCTTTTTTTAAAAACTTATAAAGGCATTATAGCTCATTATTTCAATTATTTCCAGAAATCAGATTCGGAAAAATGTCAAGGAATAATAGAAATCCTATTGTCCTAAATAAAAATCCTATAATCCTACACTTAAAGGTCATGGTTGCTGACTGCTGCCTTTTATCTTTTCAGTCATTTGGATTTCACAGGAACACTTCTAAAATTTTAAGTTTGGATCATACTATTCAGACTGCTTTGTAAGCTTTAAAAAAAATTCTTGTGAAAGGATTTTTATACCCTTAAATATTCTTCAACATCCTTTTTAACACAGAGAGAGTTTCACCTCATGGATGTTTCCTATTTGGGTGGGCCGGTCCCCCGAGTCCCCTCACTGTTCAAGGGTCAGCTGTATTTCAGATCCCAGCTGGTTGTCTTTCCCTGGCCCCTGGACTGACTCAGTGGCCTGGCCTGATGGTCCTGAATGGAAACTTTCCCTCCTGCCCTGGAGCTGGGTCTCACCATGGGTTTTAACCTGCTGATGCCTGGGTTTTGTAAAAACCTCATTGTGAAACTACATAATTTAAAGCTTAGGAAAAAATAGCATTGTCATAAGATAGGACAATTGAATAGCTTTTGTGTTCGAAAGAGCATGAACTGTCATTGAAAAAATGCACAGACACGGTCAGAGCTTGTGCTGCTGCAAATAGCTGGGAGTCTTGGTGATCTAAGTAGGTTCAGGCAGGTAGAGAGGAGTCTCCCTTTTGATGTGAACAGGAACTGTGACCCTGGACAGGGTCTGAGAGGTCCTGGCCCCATCCAGACTCAGAAGGGAAAAGGAAATCCTGATGACACGCTGGGACATGTTTGTGACCCACCAGCATTAACTGAACACCTGCCCTGGGTCCAGTGCCTTTGGGGCTTACAGCCCCCATAATACATGGCACCAGATCACAGATGGGCACCTTGGGGGACGCCTGTGTGAGTAGGACTCTTGTCTTTCTCTGCCTCATTTCCATAGAGGTTTCCATCAGTCCTTGGCTATGCTGGAGCTGTGAGGCCACGTTTTGGGGAAGCACTGGAGCAAATGTGAGTGCATCACAGTGTGGCGGGCAGGGGCACAGACCTGGGCTGGGCCATTGGTGAATTCTGGTTTTGCCCCTCACTAGTTGTGTGTCTTCAGGCAAGTCCTTTAACCTCTCTGTGACTCAGTTTCCTCTTTGGATAAATAGGGTCTAGTGATGGTACAGACCTCTCAGAGTTGCCATCAAGGAATCAATCAGTTATCATCGAAGCAGGCAGCTTACACACTTTCATATAAAAACATAAGTGCTCTCTATGCATTTGTTTAAAAATGAAATATGGCTTCCTTTTATTTACTGATTAAAAAGTTTCCCCTCACTGGACACTGCAATGACCTAAGAAAGTAAAGGATACCTGCCAGGAGGAAGGGGACAGTGGGAACTGGGAGGCTAGAATCACCCCAGTCACTGGCCGTGACATTGGCCTTCTCTGGTCTTTGTTCCTCTTGGGAAAATGAGGCTGATTGTGGCATCTGCCCTCGAGGCCACAGTATGACCAGTGGACTGGGTCCCCCTCCCCGCACCCAGGCACAGGCACGCAGCGGACTCCATGTGGATGCAGATCACCCCCGCGCTCCCTGCCAGCTGCCCCCACCCTTGCTCTTCTGCATCTGCAGAGGCCCCTGTCTGTCACCGCCCAACTCACATTCCTAGAGGAAGCTGAGGCCTGTGCTGCTTCTGACCTACCTCTCTATGAGCAGTTACCGAGATGCTGCTTTTTGCTGCCTTCCCCTCATCCAGCCTCTGTTTCTACCTCCAGCCCCACTTGTTTCTTATCTCTTCCTTGTCTCTCATCTGCTTTTTCTCTCCCAGCAGGATGTGGGTGAGTAGGCTGGGAATCAGGGGGGTATAATTAGTACCCAGGGAAAGCAACTCCAGCTTGCCTTTGTTTTTTCTTGAACATGCTCTGCTGAGACAGAGCCTGGCCCATCATCTGCAGGGTCCCATGGGTGTCCCAGGGGTAGTAGAAAGGCAGGTGAGTACCCACCAGAAGCCACACCCCTTCCTGCTCCCTCCTGATCCAACTATAACCCCACTCAGCACACACAGATGCTCGAGAGCAAATACAGAGGGCCTGATGACAGGACTTATGTGGGGGGTCCGAAGACAGGGCCATGTGACTTCAGCAGGTGGCAGGCAGGCCTGTGAGAGGAGGTAATAGATTGCGCTGTGATTCCAAACCAAGTTGTGTGCGTGTGTATGGTCAAAACCAGCCTATACCTCTTCCTTTTTGTGTTTGCTATTTTTTAAACACTATGACGGGATTACAAAAACGGCACATTTTATATATGCCCAGCCCAATCTGTGTGTCCCTGTTAGTTATCTTTTTAATCTCATTTGTAGATAATAACAAAGGTCTGAATCAGGCTTTTGAGGAACCTGGACAGACCACACAGACAGAATGGGTACCACCCAAACCCCCACCTCTTCAGACAGAGACAGACACACACACACACACACACACACACACACACACACACACACTCCACTTGCCGCCATCTTGGGCTGCTTAGAAGGGGTCCCGAGCCCCAGATCCAGCCCAGGCTCATTTTCCAGTGCGCCCCACTATGTTTGTGGCCTCCACTGCAAGCCACAAGGATGCTGCTGACCCCCTCAAATGCTGAAGACCTGTTACCCTTTTTATTTCATTTCCCTTTTCACTCACACTCTCAGTCCACAAGGTATCTGAGGGCCACCTGCGGGCCAGACACTGGCCTGTCCAGGAATCGGGAGTCGGGAGTAAAACAGAAATCCTGCCCATGTGTGTGGCCCTGGCTTGCGCCTTTTCTGCTGGCCTCTCCCCAGGGCGGCACCGTGAGGGCAAAACCCTCCTTAGCTTCCCCTTAAGATACCCACCATGCCATGTTTGCCCCTTAGCAGCCAGACACATGGGTCCCGCTCCCGCGCCCCCAGAAAATCCCGCAGCGAGGAAGACCGGCCGCCTGGGGCGCACCTGTGCCCCTGGCGTGGGCGGCCTCCCACGGAGGAAGAGCAGCTCCAGCGCCCTCACTCTTGGCTCCCGCGACCTTGCCCAAGTCCTCCACCTGCTTTCGTTCCCCACGGCAAGGGGGGGTCCCAGGATGTGTTTGGTTGTTCGTTGTAAGAATTAAACCAGTCAATTAAGTGCTCCTTGGAGTGCTTAATGCAAGAGACCCTCCATCTGGTGCCTCCGAGTGTTCTGTTCTGTCATGTGGTACCTGGAATACGCTCCGTCAAGCCCGGATGATGGCACAGCCTCGCTGCCCACCTGCTTCCCGAGTGCCTGGCGACCCGGTCCCTTCTCTGCTGCCTTTCTCAGAGGAAGGGTTAGTGTGTTCCCGGAGGCCCGTGTGTGGAACCGGCCAGCACTGCCAGCCAGGTGGAGACATTGGAGACCTCAGCGGAGGCCCATGACAGGGGAAGGAGCAGCGCCCCCTGGACACGGGCCTGGAGCATTGCGGCGGGTGTGGTTGGAGCAGGAGGGGAGCAGGGGAAAGCTGCGGAATCGTGGAAGAAATCAGCAAACTCTGTGGGTGACCCATGCAGACTGTCGCTCTGCAGAAAGTGGGTGTCTTGTGGTGGGCGGGCGTCGGATGGCACCCCAGCGACTTCTCACCACTGCATCTTCTCCCCATCTGGCTCTGCCAAAGTGGGAAAAACACGTCTGCTGTCCTTTCTGTCCCCAGGCAGAGAGCAGACTTTAAAAATACAGCCTCGTGAAAAACAGAGTGTCTAAATGAAAGATAAACTGCGGCCGGTGGCTCAGGCTGCTGTTTTGTAACCGCCATCTGGTAAGTCAGCTCCCGGGAGGAGCCCCGGGAGCCTGCTAAGGGATTAGCCGTGCGCGATCAGGTCCGTTACCGGGCACCCACCCAAACTGGCACGTGCAGGGCACCTTCAGTCTGGACAGACATCTCCCCACCTCATCCTCACCCCAACACTGACCATTCCATATTGTTGTCTTCACTTTATCAATAAGCTGACCATGGCTCAGAGAAGGCTATAGGATGAATATTTGTGTCCCCAAAAATTCGTGTGCTAAACTCCAGTCCCCAATGTGATGGCATTGGGAGGTAGGCCTTCAGGGATGCCTCGATTATGGGGGTGGTTCCTGGTGATGGGCCTGGGGTCCTATAAAGGGCACTGTAAAGGCGAGCTCCCTGGGCCTGCCACCTTATGGCAGCACAGAGAGAAGACACTCCTGTGGGCCAGGGAGCGGCTCGCCAGAGACCATCCAATCTGCCTGACCTTGATCTGGGACGTCAGGCCTGCCGAACTGTGGGAAATAAACTCCTGTTGTTTAAGCCACCCCGCCTGCGGTGCTCTGTTATTGCAGCCCAAATAGACTGAGGCAAAGACGAAGGAAACTGGTTCCAGATCACACACCGCAGCAGTCGGGAGGTGGACCCCAGCCCACGTCTTCGCTTGGCTGCACACCATTTACTACTCAATCACTGGCTGAGACTTCATGTAACCCCAGTGGACTCAAACAACCTGGGGGTTTGGACACTGCCTCCCCACCACCCCTGCCCCGTGAAGTTGAAAATCTGAGTATAACTTTTCACTGCCTCAAAACTTAAATGCTAATAATCTGCTGTGGACCGAAAGGCTTACTGATGATACAGAGTTGGTGAGTAAAGTTCTTGTACATTATATATTAATAGATTATTTACGCCAAAGTAAGCAAGAGAAAAATGTTTGCAAGGAAACTACATTGACAGTACTGAGCTATATTTACCTATACTGTAAATTTACATCCTTGTGGGCGTGAACCCACATAGTTCATTCCTGCGGTGTTCAAGGTATTTGTACTCCTCAAAATGCTTAGATCATTGTCTTACCACTTCATTCGGCCCTAGAAGGGAGAGACACAGAGCAACTGCAAGCTTCTCGGAGGCTCAGTTAGTTGGTGAGGAGCCAGGAGCACAGCCATCACCTACCCGCCCGCCCCCAGCCCAGCTGCAGGTAAATCTGGTTCTCATCGTTAGGGACAACTCTCTGCTGCTTTAACTCTGTATAAGGAAAAGTGAAGGCTGTGGTTTGGCTGGGAATGGTCTTAGTGGCTGGGCCCAGGGCTTTCTCACGGCAGCGTGGGTGCTGAAACCACAGCCCACATAGGCGCGAGTGAACTCACAAATCAGGCGGCAGCCCCGTCACTCCTGCCGGGGCTGCTTGGGAGCGGCCGGGGAGCTCTGGCCTGCTGGCGCTCACTCAGCCTCTGCCATGGGGCCGTCCCTGCGCTGGGTACTCTGCTCACACCCCTGACTGGAGTGTCCCCTTGTCCCTCGCCTGCAGATCCGAATCTGCGGGAGGGATAAAATCTCTTGTCCTGTCTACACAAACACATGTGACCTCATCTCGATTCACTCACAAACTTCAAAGATTCATTTGTGCACGTGACCTCGCGTCTGGAGAACCCTGCTCCAGGTAGAGGGGACACCGGAAGGTCCTCGGGCCCGGGCATGAGCGGGGAGGGTCACGGTGGCGTGGACTCTGCCGTCCACGCCTCTGCCGGCTGCTCCGTCAGCTCCGTGCATCTGGAGACGATCAGGGTGCCTGCGCAGCAGAACGCAGAGGTGTTCTGGAACAGGTGGGTTCAGGTGGCTGGCACTCGAGTTGGCCGTCACACATATGGAATCCCATGTTTTGTGTGCACTAGGCTAGTTCTTAGAGGTGTCTATGTAGCCATTTGGTGAGCAGTTTTGAAGGTGAGTTGTTAAGATTTTGACACATCAGTGTCGGATGCATGTCACCCCTTCTCTGCACACAGCTTTTTGTCTCGCGACACCCAGTTCTGGTAATGGCCGTGTGCCTGCTAGCCAAAGGATTCACCTGGACTGTAGGGGGCTGCCCGACAAGTCTATGGCCCGTACTTCCCAGGAACAACACTGGCAGATTCAGGTGCCCAATTCCAAAATTGTTTTCAAAATTGCCATCTTCTTTGCCAGCCACTGTGTTGCACTGGCTTGAAGAAGACCATGCACGAGCTTCCCAGGGATGTGTCCCCTACAGCTGACATGAGCAGGTGTAACTCCTGCTGGACTTGGGGTCTTTGGGCCCTGTTTCTGCAGCTTCCTCGGGGCCCTGGGGGGTAGGCCACCTCGCTTGCTCCATGTGTCCTCTGCTGGAGGGTACCAGGTAGAGGATGGACAGTAATCTGAACCTAATCACACCTAACCAGAGAGGGAACCCTGACGCTGCTCACAGCTGCCCGGTAAGAAGGGTGTGAGTTATGTGCTATCGGGCAGAAGAGGGTTAGGGTTAGGGCTTAGGGTTAGGGTTAGGGTTTAGAGGTTAGGGTTTAAGGTTAGGTCGGGAGCACTCAGCCCAGGGCTCCTACCCCAAGTGAAGACCCCTTGATCCAGCTGAGAACTGGATTTGATACCAGTCCCCTAACTGGGAACAAAGAGGCTAAACAAAGCAGGCCGCGAAGCCCTTGAACGGCCAAGTAGCTGAATTCCACGACTGAGGCTTGGGCCGCAGGTGTTGTCAGATAGATGGTCTGTCCTGCGCGTCAGCCAGTGGCGGGGAGGGAAAGAGAATGCAGAGAAATGAGGATTAATTTAGCTGAAGAGAAAGCCCAGCTGCACTGGCACAGGAACAATGCGGGGGGTTGGCTATTTTCTCCATCACCCTTTATGGAATATAATTGTCAGTGCCTCAAATGAGAGGAATATTCTTGTGGCGATACAGGATGTTCTGTTGTATTTTTATACCTGTTTCATTTAGCCTCGAAATAAATTACTTCATCATGTTAAACCTTTAATTCAAAATATCCTGATCCTTACCTATGTCACTAAACTGCTGATGACTTGTACCCCCTAAATACTAGGGGTACATTCTCATCTCTCTCAAAAGGAATGCACCCGTCTTTGAAAGGTTGCACTTTGGAAAGCACACAAAGCCACTCTGTTCTTCCAGACGGGGTGAAGGAGGGATCAGTGCCACACGCAGGGCAGCCAGCTGCCTGGGGGTGGGGGGAGGTTGGCTGGGAAGTGGGTGAGTGAGGGGCACCAGCAGGACCCTCACACCCCTGTGGTCAGGGTAGGACAGGGAGAGCGGGGCCAGGCCATTGCCTTGTCAAGGTCAGATGATGTCACTCACTCTGTGGCAGTTCTTACCCCTTTGATCCATAAGGAAACTGAGGTGCAGAAAGGTTGTGTGGCCAGGGAGGGAGGGAGGGCCAAGAGGGGGTCTGAGAGGTCTCCACCAGTTCAGAAAGGGAGGGAGGAAATTGGGTAAACCTGGAGCCAGAGTCAGTTCCCCTAGGCTGAGACCCAGCAGTCCTCTGTGGTGTGTCTCTCCCATTCTGCCACTGATCAGGGGTTCTGAATTCCTAGGGGCCTCCCACTCCAAGACTCGCCAGACCCGCCCACTTGGCTTCCTAGACCCCATGGGTGATGGGTTTCTAAGGGAGAAGTAGCTGGAGGGGTGCCAGCCCCCTCCCCCTCCCCAGCTGGAAGAGCTGAGCTCAGCTGAGCTGTATCCCACTCCTCCTTCCAGCCTCACCCCTGCCCACGCAGGTCTCTTGTATGCATGTTCCCGGCTGACCTGGCCCAATTCCATGCTGCCTTTGCTGTGTGTGCGTGCATGCTTGCGTGCGTGCGTGCGTGCGTGCGTTCCAGTTTTATTGACAAGAATCACTATAAGTCCAAGCTGTACAGCAGGCGGGCATGATTTACGATGTATATTGTGAGATGATGACCACAGCGTTTTCAGCAACACCCATCTTCTCGTATAGATGTAACACCTTTGCATTTTTTGCAACGCAGATTCTCCTCTTGGCTTCAGAGGTATTTCTGGTTTTGCACGTGATCTTACTTGGTCCACTGTGAAAAGTGTGCCTTTTGGAGGTGGAGGGAGGTCACGGTGTGTGCTGGACAGCCGTCTCCCCCCTTGCTCCCATGGGACTCTTGTGAGGGCAGGAGGGCACTGTTACAATCACAGCCGGCGGCAAGTGCATTTGCCCTGAGCTGGGCCAGGTAGGACAAAGGTGCTTGGAAGTGGGTGACCTTGGGCTGTGTCCTTATACTTCTGAGCTCCTACTCCACACCTGCAGAATAGGATGACGCTTTGCAGCGATGTTTTGAGGGTCAGGTGAGGTCATATCTGGAAAAGCTCCCTCTAAACAAATCAAATGTAAGGGGGTCTTATCTTGGTTGAGATGCTACCCACCCCCAGGCCACTTTATTAAGTGGACGTGTTATTAAGCTCCTGATAGGGAGTGAATCTCCTGAACGGCATTTTTTCCTTCGCTTCCTTCTTCTCTCCATCCATCCCCTCCCTCTTCCCAAAGACTGACCTGTGCCACCACTTTTCAAGTACTAGGAATCATAGCAGCTGAATGAGACCATGGATGATGCTTGTAAATCAAACAAAGCAGAGAAAAAGGAGCCAGTGGCTCCCCAATTTCTTCGTTAAGCAGTTGGCCACACCAGCTCTGCTGTGTAAATTCCCATTGAAATGGCCTAGGCGGCAAAATTACTTTATAACTTTTGGAAGAGAAAATTTTATTCTGCTTATTCAGCATGATGTAGCAATTAAAAGGCTGGTGTTCCTCCTCTTTGAGAGTTACCCCTGAATAATTTATGGCTTCACCCACTGGTGGCAGCAAAGTTATCCTGAAACAAAATGATTTTCATTAAAGCTGGGTGTGGCACTCAGGCTGCTCTTGCTGTCCTGGTCCCCTGCCCTCCTGGCCTCTTGTCATGCCAGCCAGTACCACCTTCTCTGAGACCAGTTTGGTGCCTGTGGCACCAGAACCACCTGTCACCCTTCCAGAAAATGGTTGACAAAAATGACTTTGGTGGACATTTTGCTGTCTGGGCCTCAATTTCTTCTGTCTTTGCAAAGCAGGTGCTGCTACACCCATTTTACAGGTGAAGTTTGATACAGCAGAGTTCAGTAAAGGTACATTCCACTCCCAGCTCTGCCCCTCTGAATGTAAAACCTAGGCTATCTTGTGTACAGTGTCAGTCTTGATTTTGCTTCAGAGAATGCCTAAATCACAGTGATAGAGGAAGAAGTAGGGTAAAATTCTGGAGAATGTGCACCGCTTTTCTTAGAAATCACCATAGGAACGCAGTCGGAATAAAGCTGGTCTCCTGCAAATCTCTACATACTGTGAGCCTAGCTTAAGTCACTATGTGGACCTGAAAGCCATGTCTCGTTGCTATGTGTCTCTTACATATATGTGTATGTGTCGCTATATATTTCAAAAAATTGCATTAGCCAAAAACTGAGGCTTTTATTGTGTTGGTGAAAGTACCTAAAAATGCCCCATCAGATTCATTCACTAGTAACTAGTAACTATCATGTAGACTGTGCCTAATAAAAATTGCAGTCCCACCTGATGGAATTTTCGGGACACCGAGAGATGAAAGCATTTTGATGTACAAAGTCACCTTAACTTATAACAACGCAAAAGCCTGAACGCCTCAGCCAAGACTTGTATTAAAGACTTCAGTGTGTCTGTGTCTACGCCCCTCCCTCCTGTGACCCTTTCTCTTTGGATCAATATTTCTGAATTGCCGGGTCCTCAGAACATGGTGTGAGCAGAGTGGAGAGAGGACCCCGGTGGTGTGAGGGCAAGCGAGACACCACTGGGAACAGGGCAAGGGCCCGGCTTCTGTTTGCGGGGAGGTCAGACCCACTGGGGCGGAGTTTGTGCTCCCCCGGAAAAGGTGGTCCTTGCGCTGCTAGACCCAGCAGCCCTCTGCTGGGCTGGGGTGGGGGAGGGGGCAGCCCTGTGCGGGACTGGGGTGTGCGGGTCCAGTGAGCACGTGATCTGTCTCTTTTTAGGTCCAACCCGAAACATGCCCCCCAGCGCCAGTGCCATGGACTTCTTCCAGCTCTTTGTCCCGGACAACGTCCTCAAGAACATGGTGGTGCAGACGAACATGTACGCCAAGAAGTTCCAGGAGCGCTTCGGCAGCGACGGTGCCTGGGTGGAGGTGACGCTCACGGAGATGAAGGCGTTCCTGGGCTACATGATCTCCACCAGCATTTCCCACTGCGAGTCTGTCCTCAGCATCTGGAGCAGCGGCTTCTACAGCAACAGGAGCCTCGCCCTGGTCATGAGCCAGGCCCGCTTCGAGAAGATCCTCAAGTACTTCCACGTCGTGGCCTTCCGCTCTAGCCAGACCACGCACGGCCTCTACAAGGTCCAGCCCTTCCTCGACTCCCTGCAGAATGGCTTCGACTCCGCTTTCAGGCCTTCCCAAACCCAGGTGAGGCCCGAGTGCGGGGAAAGAGTTCAGAGCGGACCCCACCTGCTCCTTTGTGCCCCTAATGGCAGCGAGACAACCCCGCTCTGGGACCCAGAGGTCCCCTTGAGCCTCCTCCCATTCCTGCCTGGCTCTGAGGTCACGCCCAGGTATCCCTGTCTCTCCCATTCCACTCACTCATCTACTCTTGTTAGATCAGAGGGAAACCACAGATGATCCTCCAAACCCCAGAGTATTTTGTTCTGAAGAGCAGGTTCCATCTTCTTTTCTCCTTATCTTCCCACCCCTGTAATTGCACATTTTCCCCCAAATTATGTTTTGCTCTGATATTCATTTTCCTGTCACAGCCTGTGAGTATGTACTCATGTGTAAGTAAAGGGAGGCAGAAGGAGGCAATTGAAACCTCTCCTCAGGTAATCGGGAGTGACTCGCATGCCAGGGTCCACCTGGCAGCGCGTGAGCCTCTGGGTGAGAGAGTGATAGAACCCCAGACCTAACAGCTACGTACCCCACACCTTCCCCTTCTTGAATGGGTCTGGCAGGCCTGAGCTCCCGTCTGCTCTCAGCCCCTGAGCCCTGCCTTTCGGCACTCATGTGGGACACATTTGGCTGTAGTGAGACGGAGTTTCTGAATCATCCTCCAAATGGCTCTACTGAGCTAACTGAGGAGAGGCTCATTTCTAGCGATTTCTCCAACCAAAATTTCAGACAGTTCTTGGCCCATGTGAACTCATTCCCTTTGATCTTTATCATTCTGCATGGAGACACAAGTTTACTTCACTCTTATTTATACATCTGAAGACCCACCAGCCCACGGACTTTTCTTGTGTTCCCTTGAAGGGCCTTGATAAGCCCTCAGGTGCTGCCGACCTTCCGTCTAGATGCTTCCCCTGCCTCCATAACTTGCCTTCTTTGCATCCCGTGGGGACGTTAGTGCCCTATTTCAGGTCTACGGGAGCCTTGAAATCAGCTCTGAAGTCCCCCTGCTGCTCTCCGGATACACACATGACCCTCAGGTGTTTGCAGTGCTCTCACCGGCTCCCCGAAAGCTTTTCCCTCTGCCTTGCCGTTACCCGGTCTCCAGCATTCCAAACTCCCCGCTGTTGACAGGGTGCCCTAGTGCCTTTTTGTCTTGTCTCCCCATGTGTCCCTGACCTTCCTACCAGGAGGTGGGGCTTTTGGGGGCCATGGACTCAGTGTTATTGGCCCAGTAGGACCAATACAGGGCTGGGCGCGTTTGTTCTGTGTCCCTGAATATTTGCTTGATTGAAAATGGAACCAAACCAGAGACATGTTGGCTGGCTGCCAGGGGGAGAAAAGATTCTGACCTTCTGAATTGCTGCTGGAGAGGGCTGCGGCTCTCTATGCCTGAGTATCTCTAAGGAATCAACCAGCCACCTTGTGGGTGAATGATGTTTACCAGCCTAAAGGTAAGACTGCTAAGCATCCTGCCAGTCTCCCACGAGGCAGCCTCAGCCATGACTGAGGCTCATGTTGGTGCCTGGCACGAGTGCCAGCCCCACGCCATCTGTGAGAGCCCAGAGACCGAAATCCAGGAGGTCCCCATGCCTGTGTGTGTCCCCGAGGCTGGCGCAGCTCGCAGACACCTGCAATGCCCACTAGCTGGCTCTGAGATCTGCAGCCACGCCCCTCCAGCCCCGGGCGTTCCTGAGTGGGCTGGCTCTGCCGGTGGGCCCGTGTCCCAGGAGGCAGCTCCGCCCTACTCTGCTACCTGCTCAGATGGGCAGCTATAGGGCAGGGGTGAGGGCCAAGGAGAGCCTGAAGAGGTGACCGTGTTATTCTCTTAGTTCTTGTCTTTGCTTGCACGTGAGGCTGAGAGAAGGGGGCCTGAGTTAAGGGGAAGGGCTCCCTGGTCATGGTGAGGGTCCCTTTTGTTTTCACTTTATATTTAATTTTTTTTAACCTTTGTATAGGCAAAGCTCTGTTTTCTTTTCTTGAACATTTTCTACCCAGTGGCCTATGCGCTGGTCGGAATCCAGGAGGGAACAATAGCGATGCTCTGCAAAGGCAGCCGAAGAGAAGCGGATAAAGGGGCTGTGGGCGGGTGTGGTCAGGGAGCAGCCAGATGGTGAAACACCCAAGCTAGTGGGGTGCCGACGTGGGGGAGCAAGCTAGGTGCAGTGAAGGCCGCAGCCTGGGGGCCCGCTGGACTGGGGCGGGCAGGGAGCAGCTCTCTGGTCTCCTTCTCAGCTTCCCAGCTGGCCCCATGAACTGGTCACTAGGGAAAGAGTCACTCGAGACCTTATAGAAGGTCGGTCTCCAGGCCACAGCACAGGATAGGAAGGATTAAAAGTATGCCTGGGGGCAAGAGGCAGGAGCACGTGGCAGAGGAAAAGTCAAGGTCGCTTGGACCCGTTTTCCAATTAGATGCATCTGCTGTTCTTCCTTCTTCGCTCTGACTCTGGGTGCTATTGTCAGCTCTGTGTCAGCCAGAGGAGATGAATCATTACCTGCAACATGTGATGCTGCTTAACGTGGTAGACTTTCCTCTTAGCTGGGTGTTCCTACCAGGTTCTTCCTTCCTGGCTGAGCAGCTTGGCCCCGTGCGCGCCGGCACTGGCCCTTCACGGCGGAGGGCTTCCGCTTCCCTCGGGGTGGCGCGTTTTCCCGTCGCCCTCCCGCTCTGGTCACGTTATACTTGATTCCTGCATTTTTTTCCTGCTGGAAAAGGAGAGGGTCCCTATTGTGATTTTTCATTAGAGAAGCTGAAAACCCTAAGGGTTTCCTGGTTTGCTGCCGGTCCCCCGCTGAAATTCCTAGTTTGAGTCTGGAGACATCCAGTTCAAGGACAGGGATGAGAGAGGACAGGCTGTGCATTGCTGTGTGCCCCCCCACCCCCCCCCACCCCCCGTTCTTCAGGGCTCCGCGGAAGGGTCTTCACTTCTGCCTGCGGAGACCACTCAGAACAGTCTCCCTCCCTGTGTCAGATGGATGAATTTGCTCAGGCTTCCCCGGAATTGCGCTGCCTCTGCCCGATACCTACAATCCACTCAGCACACAGCACCTCCCCTGGCAGACTCACACAGGCCCTCGGCCCTGCAAACTCAGAACACATTTATTCCAGCAAATAGAACCTTTTGGGATGAGTTTAGCACTTTTACAGAGTCATCCCAAGGCTCCCTGGATGGAGAGTGTGTGTGTGCACATGTGTGTGTGTTGTGTGCACCCACATGTGTGTTTACACACAAACTCAAAATGGGGGAGCATTTATTAATTTCCTCAAAACTTGGGGCTCCTTCCTTGGAAGAAGGGGATTATGCAGGTAAATAAATGGATGCTCTGTCTCTCCAATGCCACACCCCAGATGAACTTACATGTAAGGGGAGTAGAAAATACAACAGGTCACAGAAGGTCGGCGTGGCTGCAGCCTGGAGGAGAGGGCCATGGGTTTCTGGCATATGTGGCCACAGAGCGGTGGAGAGAACACTGCTCTGGGCCTCGTGGAAAGTTGACCCGTTGAGAATTCATGTGTTGGTGATAGCAGAGAGGAAGGCATATGATTAAATCTTTGGAGGCATATGATTAAATCTAAATTTGCTACTGATTATATGTTTAATGCAAGTGGAATAGCTGTAGGTTGGGTTTCTGGAGATGAGCGTGAGAGGACAGCCTCAGTTCCTGTAGCCTCAGTAGAACACGCTCCTTAAATGAGGATCGCTGGCCAGGCAACAGGCAAGCAACGAAGCCTTTCTTCAGGCCCCGCGTCCCCACCATGCGGGAGAGGTGGCCATTTTGCTAGAATGACTCCAAATGAGACCTAGATTATTTTATGAGGACCTGGAGCCATTGAGGGAGAGAAGCAGGCAAAAGAGCTGGGAGGTGGTGGGGGCATGAGGAGGGCACAGGCCAGCAGATCTCTAGCCCTCCCTTCATGAGCACAAGGTGGGGGAGAGAAACCTGGGGCGCCATTATGCGCAGCTAAAGACCACACACCACCAGGCTGCTGTAATACATGGCAACATGAATGGGAGAATACATCCAAATCACAAGTGGGGAGAATTACCCTCCATCCCTGCCTTGTCAGACCACATTTGACATTCCTTGGGAACTCGTTGGACACGCAGAAACGGCACCCCCCCCCCCAACAACTGAATCAGAATCCTCGTTTTGGTTAGCCCCCCAGATGACTGGTTTGTTGGTGAAAGGCTGAAAAGCGCCAGTGGAGAGCAGGGGCTGGCGTACTCTGTGCCAGTGGCCAGGCAGTGAGTGTCTTAGAGGCCGTGGGCCATAGGCCGTCTGGTGCAGCTGGTCCTTTCTGCTGCTGCAGGCAGGACGCTGTCGCGGATGAGGCATAACTGACTAGGTAATGGCAGGTTCCCGTGAGACCTTCATTTACAGCAGGAGGTGGGTCTAAAAGGCCACAAGCCGCTGCCCCCTGGTCTGGAGATCTTGTAGAATTCTTGGGATTATAATATCCCCTACACGCTCCATTTCCCTGGACTAGACACCCTCCAAGTCATAATCACATGCAAAATAGGGTTGGCGAGACAAGTAAAGCAGATTCTTAAAATTGACCCAGAAATCTCCCCCCAAAAGCTTCAACTTGCAGAAGGAAACCTCTGAGCACCGCGGGGCACCCATTTTTGTTATGCCATCTCTTTTTTATTGTCTTGTCGGAAAAAGTCCTGTCACCATGGTAACAAGAAGTTGAAATAGGTGAGATAAGTTTCGAGATGGCTTTGGGAATCCCATGTTGGAATGGCGGCTGCAAGGCAACAAGGGAACTGAGTCATTTCAGCAGAGGTTTTACAGAGACTGTTCAGCCTAAGAGGCTGGTGGGCCCGCCTGGGAGCGTGACCTTGAGTGCAGGGACGAGTATGTGTGTTTGCTCCTCACAGGGGTGAAGTCAGAGCAGCGGGTTTAGGTTAAATGCTGGTAAAGTTTGAGACAGTGAGAGAAAGACCTTAGGAGTAGTTGGAGCTTCCTTTGAAGAGAAGAGGCGCCCAACCCTCAGACACGTCTTGCTAGAGTCAGGAAGTGATCCCAATACCAAGGGAGAATTAGAACTGAGGGCCTGAGGCCGACACTAATACTAATAGCAGCACTATTGGTTATTATTATTCCCACGCGCTAAATACTTATGATGTCAGGGCTGTGCTAAGTGCCTTGGATACAATTTCTTTATCCTCCCCCAAATGCTGGCGTCCATATAGTTATTACCCTTTTATAGATGAGGAGACTCAGGGTCAGAGAGAAAGTGACTCATACAACTGGTCAGAGGCAGAGACTGGATTTGAGCCCAAACCTGATGACCTGAGCTCATGCCGCCTTCCTTGAGAACCCCTGCTTTTTCTCTCCTGGCAGGTGCTACATGAACCCCTGATTGATGAGGACCCCGTGTTCATTGCCACATGCACGGAGCGGGAACTTCGAAAGAGGAAAAAGCGGAAATTCAGCCTCTGGGTCAGGCAGTGCTCTTCCACGGGCTTCATCAGCCAGGTGGGTGCGGGAGGCCAGAGCCAGGGCCCTCGGCTCAGTGGTTTCCCGATGAGCTCGCTCGCTCACCCCATCACTGCGCCTCACCAGAATGCTCCAGCAGCACTTGGGCTGCTCCCCGCCTCACTAGGATGGGGGCATTTTGCACTGTCCCCTGCGCGCTCTCCCTGCCTCTCCAGCGCCACGGCTTAGGTAGCAGCAGCAAGCCCTCCAGGCCCAGGCCGTCATGGTGGTAGCTGGACTACGCCCCAGCAGTGGGTCCCAGAGGGGGCTGTCTGCTTTCTTGAGACTTACTCTGTGGTGGCCCCAGAAACCCCTGCCTGTCAGGACTCTGTCCAGCCTTCCAGCCCCGAGGAAGCCCTCCTCCCAGGCCTCCCAGGCAGCTGGCTGACTTGGCCACCATCAGGAGGTGTGGCCGCAGCCAGCGTCCCTGCTCGCTCTCCCTGCGCTGCTCTGCTCCAGGCCACCCCGGGTGCCAGCTTAGAGGAGGTGGCTGAGCTCAGCTTTGGGGAGAGAGCTGGATGTTGAGCTGCCGGGAGCAGTCAGGGTGCAGAGAGCGCCTAAAGGGCAGGCTGACACCCATCAGAATGTGGCACCTGAGAGGTGGCAGCTCTCCTGGGCTGGGTTTTCCTGCCCTGCCACTCAGGACCCCTCTCCCACCGGTCAGGCCGACCAGCCCTGGGGTCACAGTTGACCCCACCTCGCTGCACCTGCCTGGCTGCAGCCCTAGACCCAAAGCACAGGGGTTTTGCACTCGTTTCCTGCCACCCCTCTCCCTGCACCCCCAGTGCCTCCCCTGCCCCTCTGCCTTGCCTGTGCGAGGATCCATTAGCAGCAGCAGCTCAGAGCCACAGCAGGGAGCACATGGGCTCCAAGTAACTGTCTGCTCGGAAGCCCCACCCTGCCCGGCCCCACAGGCCAGGTGGTTCCGGCTGGGCTGGGCTGGGTCGGAGTCTGCTGTGCATGGGCGAATGAGGGCCCTTGGACCCCGTTGCCGGCAGGGGCGAGTGTGTGGGCCTCCCAGCAACAAGCAGCTCTCAGATACCAGCAGGGTGTTTGAAAAGCAGACTCAGCTGTGTTCAGTTCTGACTCTCTTCCCGGAGACACCAGATTTCTAGTGGTGAGGGCTTAATCTCCCAAGACCACTCCTGTGACTTCGGGCCAGGCACAAGCTGTTACCAGCACTGCTGACCAATGCCTGTGTAATCAGAGGTGCCCCGGGCCCCTCCTCAGGTTCAAATAATTTGCTAGAGCAGCTCACAGAACTCAGGAAACCCACTCACTGGGTCACTGACTTGCTCCAGAGTCTAACTCGACGCAGTCAGAGGGAAGGAGCGCGCAGAGAACAGCTGGGGGATCGGATGCATGCCCGCGCCCTCTCCACCCACCACGCTTCACCAGCCTCTGACGCCCCCTCCTTTTTGGGTTTTGGTGGAGGCTTCATTAGTCATAAACCCGATTGAAACATCAGCCACTGGCAATTGAACTCAACCTTCAGCCCCTCTTTCCTCTCTGGAGGTTTGGGGTAGGACTGAAGTTCCAGCACCCTAATCATATGGTTGCTTTCCCTGGCAGCCAGCCTCAGTTCTCACCTGCATCCCCAAAAGAGACCTCATTGCTTTGGAGCCCAAGTTATCCCACAACCTGCATAAGCTGGCTTCCACAAGATTGGCTCGATTGCTGGAAGTGAGTTTCTAAGTCTCCAGCTCACCCAGCACCTGAGCTGAAAAGGCAAACAGTGATGGGAACACTGTTGGCCAGAATGCATTAGAAAGATGTGATTCTCTCTAGGTTATTATTAGATCCGGGAGAGGATGAGCGTCTCTCTAGACATGGTGAGCCACTGCCGTTAGGCCTGAGCGGGCAGGGCACGGCTGATGGAGGCGCAGAGACGGTGCCCAAACTGTTAATCTGCTCTTCAGTCCCGGGCTGCAGCCGCCTCAAGAGGAGGCGTGGTCCCATGTCAGCGGCGCCACTGACTGTGGCCTGTGTGTATGGTTCTTTCCTAAGCTCTGCCGCTGACATGTGATCTCTGGGGCCCAGGTCCCCCGTCACCCATCTCACTTTCCCCAGGGAGCCTCATCGGCGGTTTGCGCGTTCAGACTTGTCCTCAGCAGCTCTGGGTCTCGGAGGACAGTCAGGGCAGTCTCCCTGCCCGCCAGGTGTCAGTTGTGAGGCCCCGGCACTGACAGGCACAAGTGAGCACTGTTAGCTTGTGAACTGCTGCCAGCAAAGAACCCAGAGCATTCCATGAGAAGAACTTTTCTCCCTAAAGGATAGTAGGTAAC
Source organism: Scalopus aquaticus (assembly GCA_004024925.1). NCBI lineage: Eukaryota > Metazoa > Chordata > Mammalia > Eulipotyphla > Talpidae > Scalopus > Scalopus aquaticus. The sequence goes on along the minus strand of PVIJ01005976.1, from coordinate 25,531 downwards.
GCCCACCGGACTCCTTCATGGCTCAGTCGTCTGACGACCATGTTTCTCTTAATCCACTCCCTTGATGTGTTCATGGGACAAAGTGTAAGGGTTGCTTAGTGATCCTAGCACATCATCTTTGCTGGTGCCTGGGCTGCAGGTGAGTTTTAGTCCCTGATGCTGTCTCCTCCCCTGCAGCATGAGGCGATCATTACCTCTTCTGCCTGCATGGTGGTTACTGTATAAGGGAAACAATAATTGTGGACACACTTTGTGAATTAAAATTAGCTGTATTAAAATGGACAGTGCCCAGAGAAGTATATCCCTCACCGGTGAAGTAGCCTTTACTTTCATTTGTTGTCCACTGAAGTTGCTTCCAGACTGCAGAACTTGGGGGGTAGGGTGTTTTTATTGACCTCAACTGCCAGATTCATTGCTTGTAACTAATTGTCTGCTCTCTCCCTTCTCTGACATTTCCAGACCGGAGAGTTGAACTGGGCCGCCAGCTGCCTAGGTTGTAGGTGACCTTGAAAGAGTCCTGAGTCCTCTCTGGGTTGAGGAGAGGACAAGGGGGTAGCGACTGAGTGGCCCACAGGAAGGGGCCGTTTGCCCACAAGCTCCAAGCCTAGGACAGCAACCTGTGCTTCCCGAAACTCTGGGCCCCCAATGCTGCTGCGAGCTGCCTGACCCCTGTGTGTTCCTATTAAAGATCTACGTGCACCTGAAGGAAGGTGGGGACCCGGATGGGCTGGACGCACTGAAGAACAAGCCCCAACTGCACAGCATGGTGGCGCGGAGCCTGTGCCGGAACGCGGCGGGCAAGAACTACATCATCTTCACCGGGCCCAGCATCACCAGCCTGACCCTGTTTGAGGAGTTTGAGAAGCAAGGTTTGTCATGGGCTGGTCTGTGCTGAGCACGGCCCTCTCCTCCTGAAGATGGGGTGGGAGAGGTCTGGGGGTGCAGGCATGTCATGCCCAGCGCAGAAATAGGATGCGTGGTGAGGAGCCCCTTTCCTGAGGAAACAGGCCCACCTCAGTCTGCGCCGTGCCTGGGGAACCCCACCCTGCGGGTGCCAGGGATCTGAGGAACACCAGTCGCAGGCTGCGGGCTGGGAGCAGAGCTCTGTGGCCTTTGTTCTGAGCTCATGGCCACTGAAGAGTTCTAGTGTTTTAGTCTGCTTCAGCTCCAGAAAAAAAATACCACAGACTTGGTGGCTTATAAACAGCACACATTTGTTTCTCACTTCTGGAGGCTGGTGCCTGAGCTGTGAGGTTGGGCCCTCCAAGTTGTGCCTTCTACCACATCCTCAAGGAAGGGCGGGGAGCAAGGGTGCTCTGTGGGGTCTCTTAGAGAAGGGCCTAGTCCCCTTCATGAGGGAGACACTCTTCTGACCTAAGCACATCCAAAAGTTTCCACCTCTTAATACTGTCACTTGGGACATGAGGTTTTCAACATGGGGGGTGGGGGAGGGGGACACAGATGTTCAATCTGCAGCACCAAGGCACAACTCCTAAAGCTCTAAGGAAGTCTCCTGAACTCGCCCCCCACCCACAACGTGGCCCCTTCCAGTAGCTGCTGCAGAGAATTGTACACAAACTGCAGCACCGCAGACCTTAGAAAGGCCTAGTTCCCCTTGGGCTTGGATCTTGGTTCATTTTTTGCCAGGACTGGTCCAGCCTTCCAGGCACTGGCTGACATGGGTGCTACAGAAAAAGATCTGGCCCAGCTCAACATTGGCCTTCACTCTGTGCCACCTTTGGATTTATAGCTGGTCCACTCAAGAGAAATACAAAAAGCTTCCACTCAGCGATGGCAACCACGAGAGTTGTAGACCTGTTGTTCAGCAACAGGCCAGATGTCTGGCCTTAAAACTAAACCCTCTCCAAGTAATGGGGTCGGGGGCACAGCTTCCCACCTGTGACCTCCACAGCTGTGATAAGACAGCCCCCGGACTCCGTGCTCCTGCTGGCCTGGACTGCCTCACTCAGCCCAGGCGGGCTCAGTATCCCATTGCTGAGGGAATTCAGCGTGGACTGTGTGAAGTGGGCCTGCGGAAGCCGGTTGGAGAACATTGGCCTTCACCCATGTTAGCAGCCACACTGGGAGAATGGCGGGTCCCTGTGTTAGGCACTGGACGAGAACCAGCCAGTCTGCCCCCTCCACTCACTACTTGCGCAAGTCCAGGTGTGGGCGCCGAGTGTATGGCGTGAAGCCCTTGGGGTCCCTAGGACGGCCCCCTGCCTCCCGCTGTGTGTGCGAATCCCCAGGATCCAGAGTCAGGTGGTGAAGTCAAAGGTGTGTGTGTTGGGGGCGGGGGCGGGCTTGTACAGTGAGGAAAACCATCACAGGTCACAGTGCTGCTTCCCTGGGGGCTGGGGTCCTGGGGGACGGGGCACTCCCAGGCTCAGACTCTTCTGGTGGGAGGAAAACACTCAGACCTAGAATTTGAGTTTTTCCAAGAGTGGGCAAAGATTTCATTGCCTACTTTGTAGAATTATATGAAGCTACTGAGCTCTTCACACAGGCTGGGCCTCTGGCGCTCAGGGTGGCCGGGCCCCACCGTGGTGACAGAAATGGCTGCACCCACCCCCTGGGACTCAACTGAGTTGGTCTCAAACATCAAGGGTGCTTTTTCTTTTTTTTTTTTTTTTAAGATTTTATTTTATTTATACATACAAGCTGGGGTACAGGCCAGAGGTGTGGGGTGGCGAGAGGGTTCACCAGAGACAGAGCGGGCAGCAGAACAGGCAGATCAGAAATACACTGCTGAGGGGAGCAGCGGGCCAGGCAGGAGAGGTCTGCCGCGCCATGTGGGATTCTCCCCGGCCGGGCGTCGAACTCGCGTCGCCACTGCCGACAGCTCCACAGCACAGCGCTTAACCGCTGCGCCACCGGGGAGGCCCCAAGGGTGCTTTTTCAAGCCCCTCAAGAGTGGGCTTCACTCTTCAGCCAAGGCTGAAGGAGTTGTAGTGGGGATCTGCCTGTGTCCTCCTAGGGCGCAGAGACGCCTTTGTAAACTAGAGCCGGAAGACACTGATGTCATAATTGCTATTTTCAGCAAGGAACAGATCCATGAAAACCTGGACGACGCGTAGGTTCTCCTCGAGCCCTCCCACAGAACTGCAGCTGCCCTTTGGCTGGCGGGATGCCCCGAGCCCAGGGGGAGTGAGACTATCCTCACCGCCATCAGCTGATCCCCTTCCCTGTTTTGAAAACAGATTCTTCTCATCTTAAACCATAAGACTGGGGTGACTCTGGTAGTTCCATCTGTAGGGTTCGAGCAGCGGGGGCCCTCTTCTTTTTGGCAGCAAGCCTGGGATATACTCCCCCGAGGGCCTTACTTCAACCCCACTGCTGCTCATAGGGTGGCGGGATGGGTTAGCTCAGGAAATAAGGAATTGTCCTTCTGGAGGGGTACCGGGATGTATGCAGGGGATACGGGATGTCTCTAGTTGCTGACTATACTGTGTCAGGCTTCGACTTTCTGAGAAGAGAACAGAGGAGACAAGTTCCCAGGGTTTTTGGTTGAAAGCGCCACTTCAGCTCTCCTCCAGGTGTCCAGACTGAGGAGACAGGTTGCAGGAAGAGGCAGGCGTCCCTATGGCCCCTGTAGCCACCTGCCTGGCCAAGCAGGGCAGATCTATGAGGAAGGGCAAGGCTTGAGCCAGAGTAGAATCTAATAAGGTCCCCTCGTTCCTAATAGCACCTGGACACATCCCTTCCTGCCCCCTGCACCCACATGGAATCTTCCAGCATTGGAGGCCACACTCAAACTCCTTCACACTCAGGAAGGTCCTGCACTCACTCACACAGCACTTTATGTCCACAGGCAGGATGCTGGCTTAATGCATATATTTTGATAATTCTTTCCTGCATTTAACTTAGCTCTCCGGGGGAAGGGACTCATCCGGCATGACTGCCTCTGGCTGCTGTGTGGACAGGCATGTGCTGGGCCTGCAGTGGCCAAGGTCTGGGGACATTGTTAGGGTGACATAATTATGATCAGGTCTGGACATCAGCCAGACCTTTGTGTACCGACCTTTGCCTTCCCAGCTATGAGCCAGGGGCCACAGGGAGCTGTGGTTCCTCTTCTATAATATGGGTACAGTAATCCACTGAATTCAGAAGTTTCTAGAAGCAGATGGGATGGCAGGGGCTTAGTATTGTGCAGGGCACATAGTAGGCACTCTGACAGCAATACTGCTACTATTGCTTCACTGCTTATGTTTCAGTTTTACTTGTAATCCTAAATACACTTATCGAAGTACTGAGACAGCAAATCTGGGATAAAAGTCCCCAAACTGTAGAGTCTCTTCCAGAAGCCTTCTACAGAGCCTGTTCTCATTGGTCTTAGAAGGGGGCAATCCCATCCCTTCCTTGAACACCGCTGGGGTGGGTGAGTCATTGGTGTCCCGATAATACATGTGTGTTTTGGGGTCCCTCTCCCCACCAGGGATTTACTGCTGCGGCCTCCTCAGCGCCAGGAAGAGTGACTGCACAGGCCTGCCACTGTCCATGCTGACCAACCCGGCCACCCCCCCAGCGCGGGGCCATCACCGGATCAAGATGAAGGGGAACGTGTCTCTGATCTGCTGGTACAATAAAGGACACTTCCGCTTCCTGACCAACGCCTACTCACCCACACAGCAAGGTGGGGGCACACACCTGTCCGCGGGCAGGGTGGGCAGCAGAGGGGAGCCTCATAAGCTTGCGTGGCGCGGGGTCTGAAGTTCTCTGCCGCTGGCAGCCCTGGCACCAGGCTTGCCCATGACTCATCAGCTTCTGGGCCGTGTTGAAGCCGCTGCCTGGGTAAGAACTTCTCCCTGGTAGTTGTCAGCTGTCAAGAGGGACTGGGGGTTTGCAGGTGACTCAAGCAGCCGCCTTAGGTCCCCCAGGGCGCACGTTGCGAGTGGTAATGGACTGTATTTGAATGCCATGGCCTGTGGTTACTTTTTCATCCTGGGTTTTGTGAAAAACCTCTTCCGATTAGAGCGAAAACAAGCAACCCGCTTATCCTTTCCCTGACTGCCTTAGAAGGTAAACACTCGCTTTGCCTATTTGTTTGGGTGGGAGGCGGATGTTCATTTGATTCCATCCTTCATTTTATGGAGGGATTTTAAATTCATTCATCACAGGGATTTATTTGGCAGAGTCTATATTTAAAGTAACGACAGCTAAAAAATTATTAAGCTCTTAAAAAGGAACTTGAAATGACAAGGAACACTTTATAAAAATATTTACAGTTACATAGAGTGTTTAAAAAATCCCTTGTGTTCCTTTGTATCTGGACATCTTTCCTGTGAAAGGAACCCTGCCAGCCATCTCTCGTGTGTGTGTGTGTGTGTGTGTGTTTCATTCATTCCCATCCTCAACCCCACACACATCCACCTACCCCAGATTTCGCTTTAGTGGAGATTATAATCAAGGATGCGTGCTGTGAGTGCTGTGGCCCGTTTAGGTTTAGAGTTGTGGGAGCCACCACTCTCCCGTGATGATGTCAAGTGCACTTGGAGGAAATGTTTAGAACTGGCCTTGAAAGCTAAAGGCAAGAGTTCGAATTGGACGTCTGTGCCCTGGTGGTTGAGGCCAGGGAAGGGCATTTCAAGGGAATATGTGTGGAGCAGGTTATAGGAAGTATTTCCCCATCCAATTATTTTAAGTGATAGCCTCTGAAAAGGTGTTCCCAAACAGGGTGTGCCCTGTCGGAGCTGGGTGAGACGAGGTGATGGAGAGCAAAGAATGCATTTTTGGGGATAGAAAAGAGCATGCGAAAAGATTTAAGATGACAGATCTAAAACCCCAGTCTCAAGGGTTGGGGCATTAAATCAGACACCAAGACACTAAGTAAGGAGGAAAGAAGAGATTAGTAGGCCTGATTTTTAAATATGCTGAAACTTTGTTTAATTCAGCTGTAACTTCCATTTCTAAAGTAGTATAAATCGTGAAGTCCAAATTCTAGATTCCCTGAAAAATCCCCAGGAATCTACTACAGCACTGCTGCAGACTGACACCCCTCCCCCCGCAGGACCCTGGTTCCTCCCATGTGGCGAGGAGAGAGCACCTGGGAGCCCAGAGGTGAGGGGAGAGCAGGTGCACCCAGAGCGGTGCAGGTAGAGGGAGGGAGTGTCCGGGGCAGGTGGAGGGAGTGGGGCCCTGGCTGCTGGCCAGCGCCCCCCCCCGCCCAAGTGCAATCCCTTCCCAGTCTGCCTCTTAGAGTTGCTTTTATAATGAAGTTTTCCTTTCCTTCCGAAACATGATTGTACAAAGCATCTCATGTCCCATCCTTGTAGATGTCATAATTTCCGTGTCCCTGTTAATCATCATTTTTTCTCCACCAAAGGAACCATGGTGTAGGGAATATCTTCATATCTAAATCTCTGGCTATGCCTCAGGCGTTTCCTGAAGGGAAACTGCTGGGTCAAAGAGTACGGGCATTTTGAAGCCTTTAAGGACAGCTTCCTTTTTGTCTCTTAAGGCCCGCTCAGCACAGCACCCGCCCCTGGGGGCCACTTAGAACCACTGTGGCCCTATCATCGCCCACAGTCCTTCGATGGCCCTGGGCCTCGGGCACATGATTCAGCTGGCACAGATCCCGCATTCACCCACCCCTCATGTTTTTCCTCAAGGCCTCCGGAAGCTTCAGTGACAGGCGTTGGCTGGAGTTGTTCTCAGCTCCGCGCTCTATTTTAAGTCGGGCCCACCAGCCAGGGGAGAGATAGACACAGCTGTAAACTAGTGTTGGGAGGAGATGGTCAGAAGGGGATGTCTCGCCTCCCCTCTCTGCAGGCGTGATCATCAAGAGGAAGAGTGTGGAGATCCCCTGCCCCTTGGCCGTGGAGGCGTTTGCTGCCCACCTTAGCTACATCTGCAAATACGACGACAAGTACAGCAAGTGAGTGCACAGGATGATGGCTGCGGAGTTCCGGGACAGGGAAATCTGGGTGGGGTGGTCAGTTGTCTCCCCATTATCAGGATTGAAAAATGAAGATCCTGTGAGGTATAATCCTTCACCCTCATCCTGGCCCCCCCAGCTCGACCCATGGGGCCCCCTTGCCCTGAGCACGCTGCCTCCTTTGCCCCCACTCTCTCCATCTCCCTTCCTTGGAAGTCCCCTTCCTTCCATTCACCCCAGTCCTGCCGACCCTCCACAGCTGGGCCAGGCCCTGCACCTCTCCTCCCCCGCAGGCCCCACTGCCCTCCTCCTCCTCATCCCTGGGCACTCAGCATCTGCCCTGGATATTTTCACACTGAAACAGACGGTTTCCAGAACCAGCTACTTAAGTTATCTCAAACCTGAACACTGGCACCAAGTGTGGGCTCATGTTAACACTTTGTGGTCCGCTCACGTATTAGTACGTGTTTTTTGTCACCAGTATCAAGTGGTGTTCATCTAGCAGGGGGTGACGAGAGGGTTAACCAGAGAGAGTGGGGAGCAGAACAGGCAGATAGACCGAAGTACACTGCTGAGGGGAGCAGCGGGCGAGGCAGGAGAGGTCTGCCGTGCCACGTGGGAATCTCCTCGGCCGGGTGTCGAACTCGCATCGCCTCTGCCACCGACAGCTCCACAGCGCAGCGCTTAACCTCTGCGCCACCAGGGAGGCCCCAGGAGCTATTTCTTTGATCATACTCAGTCTAGAAGCTTTCCACATTGTTTTGGTGAAAAGTGTAAGGTGTTTTATGAGAGATTACAGTTTTTTTAATATCCAGTAGTTCAGGAGCTGTGCGTGTTTTGTTGAACACTTATACCATTCATGCGGTGGCACAGAAAATGGCCCACCCCAACGGCTGGTAAATTTAAAGGGCACCGGCACACAAAGTGTTAAGCACATGCACAGTTCAGTTAGAGGGCACGCAGGTGTCCACCCCCACCACACCCGTCGTGCCGTGTGCTGACCAAGCCTTACTTGGCAGTGAACAGACACTAAGAAGTGGATGCCATTGAAATAAATGCCCATCAAAATACAGATGACCCTTGCATAGTGCAGGGGCTAAGGTGCCAGCCCCCTGTGCTGTCAAAAACCTGCATGTAACATTTGTCTCCCCAAAAGCCTAACTACTTATAGCCTACTGTTGACAGGGTAGTCTTATTGACTAGTTGGTTAACACCTATTTTGTATATATGTATTATATACTCTTCTTATAATCAAGTATAGAAAAACACCATTAAGAAAATCATAAGAGAAAATACATGGGCAGAACTGGATTCTGTTGATAATGTAAGTTCACACCGCCCGTCTGTGACACCCGGCGCGTCAGTGGCCCTCCCAGTCCCAGCCTGTGTCGTCGAGGGCCGGTCGTACAAGGACTGAGCCCCACCATCTAGAATAGGGTTGGATTAACCCAAAAAGCCACTGAGCACCCCTCTTTGGGGGTGATTGGTATTTTCTCGACTTTGCCTTTGCAAAGTTCCTGTTCCCCCTTGTTCAGCCTAGGTGTGAAGGGAGCCTCACTCCAAGGAATCTCTGTTGAATACCTACTATGCGCTCAGGACCATGCTGAGCTTCGTGGGGTTATTCCCAAGACGTCTGTTTATTCAGTAGACACTGGCGGGTGCCTGCCCTGGGCTGGGTATTCTTGTGGGGTTAAGGGGATGGACCCTCAAACGCTCTGCGGTCAGAGGACAGGGGCAGGCATGCAGATGGAGGACACCACACGGGAGGAGTCCTAAGTTGAGTTAACCCCAGGGCAGTACTGTCCTCCATCTCAGGCCTGACAGAGTGGGGAGCAGAACAGGCAGATCAGAAATACACTGCTGAGGAGAGCAGCAGGTGAGGCAGGAGAGGTCTGCTGCACCATGTGGGATTCTCCCCAGCCGGGTGTCGAACTCGCATCACTGATGCCGACAGCTCCACAGTGCAGCACTTAACCGCTGCACCACCAGGGAGGCTCCAGTATTGTAATTTTACATGCTTGGTGAAGACCTCTGCTGTTTGGAGAAGGAAGTTTTCAGGCAAAATGAGAGCAATAAGAATTAGGCTGTGAGTTTCTCATGCTTTTTCCAGGAATAGCTCTTAGACTTTTGGGGGTCCCACATCTTATCTACTCTTTTTTAAAAAAGATTTTATTTACGCATAGAAGAACTGGGGTATAGGCCAGAGGTGCAGGAAGTGAGAGGATTCACCAGGGACAGAGTGGGGAGCAGAACAGGCAGATCGACTGAAATACACTGCTGAGGGGAGCAGTGGGCAAGACAGGAGAGGTCTACTTTTCATGTGGGTTAGCTCCCTGGCTGGATCTCAGCCAGGAAGGTGGGGGGTGGCAAAGAGATGTGCACGCAGAAGGAAGAGGGCGCTTTGCAGAGGCCAAAAGCTGAGGGCAAGCGCGACCTTTAAAAATGGAAACAGCCCACATGCACAGAACCCAGCGTTTGAGAAGGGACCCCAGAGGGCTACCTGGATCCCGACCCCTGCGGAGCTGGTGAGGCACCCCGCGGAAGCCTGGCTCCTGGTTTCACTGTCTCCCCCGTGACCCACTTCCTTCCACGTGATCTTTTGTCAGGAACCGTTGTCATCTTTGTTTAAATAAAGCTCATGGTGACGGCCTCAGTGAGAGCTGGACCCCGCAGCCCGACTCCTACCCCCACTTCGTCGACTTGTAGAGTGAGATCTTTGGGGAGTATCTCTCTTGAATTGGGTGCTCATGAAATGTCTGGCTCAGCCTTTCTTATCCCCTCTGTCCACTTAGGTATTTCATTTCGCATAAACCAAACAAGACCTGGCAACAGGTGTTCTGGTTTGCCATCAGCATCGCCATCAACAACGCCTACATCCTGTACAAAATGTCGGACGCCTACCACGTGAAGAGGTACAGCCGGGCACAGTTCGGTGAGAGACTTGTGCGGGAGCTTCTGGGGCTGGAGGACACCTCCCCGGCCCACTGATGCCACAGGCGCGGGCCCTGGGCTTGGGTAAGGACCAGGTGAGGGAGAAGCAAAAGGAGGAAGAGAGCCTGCCGTCCGGCCTGCCCAGCCAGAGGCCCGGAGCCGCCCCGGGCGTGGCTGAAGCCTGGGGGGTGCTCAAGGCCTCTGGAGGGGTGAGGAGGGGCCCGGTCAGAGGATGACCGCCACCCCGGCTTCCACTCAGAAGGGCACGTCCTCCCTCGGGGCCCGGCCGCCCCCCTCGTGATGCGCGCTCTGCCGGGCAGGGCCACACACCCAGGCTCCTCCACATGCTGCCAGTGCTGCTGTTCCGTCCTCACGACACCCCAAGGATCCTGCAGGGAGCGCCCCTCCTAGCCCAGGGGACCTGGGAAGGCCGTGGAAACCAAAGGCGCCAGGATGAGCCCCAGAGCGTGATCTGCCAGGAGCGCCTGCTCTGTGGAGGTGTGGAGACATTTGCAACGCTGCCCCATTTCAAGCCGCGTGAGGTGACGGGAGGAGCAAAGGTGGGCGCTGCCTGCAGAGACGGTCCAGCGTGCTCACAGCGGGTCTCAAAGACGACACACATTGGGGTGCCATTAAAACACAGTGATGAAATGGGGCGTGGTGGCCCGTTCTGATCAGTAAACTGGGCCCTCCTGCTCTTCTCATCTGTTCGGCTGCTGGAGGGGGTGGGGTGGGGGAGGGAAACCGCCAACAGAATCGCAGTGAAGTGTGATGCTATTTTTTATTTTAAAATATATCTTCAGGTTATTTTCTTACTGTTGCTTAAGATCTTCTGTAAAAGGAAAATGTCCCACTTTTCTGCCCCTCCCCCTCCCGCCTCGCCCCCCTCACGGCTCCCTTGCATGATCACGGTTCTGTGCCTGTGCCCTGTCCACGCCGGGGCCAGAGGGGCAGCTGGCTTCCAGGACCAATGTAGTTGCCCTCCACAAGGACCACGGGGGCTGCGGCCCTGAGCTTTGTCACAGTTGTCATCACTGCAGAATTACTTGTTTTGAAAAGTAGGTAGCTTGGCTGAATCGAGCAGCCTCGGGTCTCCGCAGTGAGCCCCTGCTGCGTTTCTTCACTGTGTTTGGTTACCTGGGGGGGTTGCCAATCTCACGCCCCCCCCACCGCCTCCCCTCCCCCGGCAGTGGCAAGCCCCCCAGTGGGACTGGGATGCTTGTTGGGTGGTGTGATTCCGTGGGGTGGGGACCTGCCCACAGGACTGCATGACCAGCCGATGGATACGAGGGCTCTAGTCGTTTCCCAAATATTCTCTTTCCAATCCCGAGCTCACACGTCTCTGTGGGTGGTCTCGGCCAGAGTGGCCAGGTGGTCTGACTCTCCTCAGATGAGAAACAAGTGATTTCTGGAGTGACACCATCCCCCCAGCCCACTTTATGTCGCCCCAGATTTTCACAAATGCAAAATCTACTCTACTCAGGCTTTGGGACTTTTCCTTGTTCACACTCAGTTAATTAGAAGCATGCTCCCGAACTCCATGTCCTCGGTTCTTGGTGACGCCCCTCACCCTGTGGTTTTAATTCGACGCCACGGATCGTAGGCCAAATTTCAGATTGTCTCTCAACACCTTTGCCGTGTCCTTTGACTGATTGAAAGCACTTTTACCACATGGAGAAATATATTTTTAATTTGTGATGCTTTTCTACAAGGTCCACTCTTTCTGAGTTTGATGTGTTTCCAACACTTAGGGAGACTCATGAAAGCTGATGAATTTTCCTTTCTGTCCAAATAAGTCAAAGAAAAAAAAATAAAAGTCTATTTAGATGTTGATTCTTTGTGAACATGTGAGTTTGTTTCAAAGGTTGGGGACAGAAATCTGGACTATGCATTTAAGGCATGCTTTCTTGGTCTGTAATCTAGTGGATCTGATCTGGGTTTAGTGTCTCAAACCACTGAGCAGTTTAAAGAAACGCAACGCGCGTGGGCAAATAGAAATAGTCCCATGAGTAGGCACGTCACTTAGATGTCTGTGCCTTTGAAGAAAATACCTTCCCATCAGGAGATGCTGTCTCACTTGTTTTGTGTGTTGCATCATTCCACGTAATCAGGAAGAGGCAACTCAACATCACCAAGTAGCTGGTGTGCGTGACCTCGTGTCAGCTGTTTTTTAAAGGGTGGCCACCTGTTTTCTGAGCTGTGCTTACAAAAGAAAGCAGTTGAGGGGGTTTCTCATGGAGCCCTCACTAGGTTGAGAAGTTTCTCTTTCCGAGTGAAGGACAAAGTGACACGGAATGCTGAGCAGGAAAACCCACGGGGGCCAGACCCGGGCTTACTGCTGAGTCCTGCAGTGGCTGTAGAAGCTGCTCCTGGCTGTCTCCCTGGGTGTAGCTGGTGATCGGCTCATTCAGCAGCTGGCCATTATTGGTGACCAGGAAAGGGCTGCAGGGGTGGGGTGAGGGGTCCTGCAAGACCAGGCAGAGGCTGTAAGGCCCATGGGCACCTCTGTACCCTGTGCCCAGTGAGACCCACTCAGGTCCAGCCACTACGTGGGCTGCCTTTGCCACAGGGTCTAGATAAGATGGAGCTTCCAACTCTTCCACAAAACCAAACGCCAACAAAGCTTCTAAGCTGCTCCAAAGAAAATCTCAGACCAGCTGAGTTAACCTGTCCCGAGAATCCCGTGGTTCTTGATGAGTCTCGTAACCAGGGCTGTGTTTAGAATTAGGCTAATTATTAGGATAATTTAACCTGAATGAATGTCTGTTCGTATTTGCCACCTTCTTTACCAGTTTCTGTCTTTCATTTGCATCCTCTCTGTTCCCCAGACTATGCTTCCCCAAAGCCTCCAATGGACGGCTGTCTCTCTGGCTAATGAACATCAAACTCGGGCAGCCCTTTCAAACTTGGGCAAGATACATAGGAAAGTTTTGGCTTCTGGATCATTCTGGGCAGAGATCCAGTTTGCTGACTATATTAAACAAGGCCCCGGCCACCATAATCAAATAAGCTCTGCAGGGTGCCAGATTCAGAACAGACCCACAGGACAGGGGCTGGAAGGTTCTGGATCACCCCGCATGGCTGCACAATAGCCTGATTGCTAGGAGCCCAGCGTCAGCCTTCCAGTCGCTGGGGCCTCTGAGGGAGGAAGTTAGGCCGACACGCCCTTGTCCATGAGGGGGTGAGGAGCTCTCCTCCAGGCTGTGCCAAGGGCACCAGCGTTTTCCTGGAGGCCCGGCAGGTCCCGGCAGAGCAAGTCAGCCATAGGCTGTTGGGAGGGAGAGGGGACTGCCCGCCCACCCCTGCGGTCACTGCACTGTCCCAGAGGTGGGGGTTGAAAGGCTCAACAGTGAAGACTAACAGCCAAAGCCTGGCTCTGGGGTGCGGGGTGCCTCCTATGAGCCAGGGAGGTGGGTGAGGCTGTCACTGTCTCTTCAGTTTCCAGGTGAGGAGAGAGGCTCACTGGCCTGCCCAGGTGAGCCAGCGAACGAGGCGGCAGTGGCCTCAGGTCCAGACTGGCCTATACACCGGCTCCCCAGACGCATCAAGCAGGCGGGGAGTTTCTCCATGAGGTTTTAAATGCTTGGAAGAGTATTTTTCTCTTTTCTGTAGCCTAAGGAAAGGAGTCCAAACCTCTCTTCCCACCCCAAATATTTCAGGCCATCATGGTGAGCTAGTTCCCAGCATTGCCAATACTCCTGCGTGTTCTTTCCTTGTCCTAGGTCAAGGTGAGCATTTCCTGGCTTCACAAAGCCCACGTGGACCTGGACGTGGGCCTCACCCCATTTCTCCACCATCCAGGCACAGCTCTGGCCCTGACCGCCATCGGAGGTGACCTGGATTTTTCTGTTTCCGGTGCAGCCTGCCAGGGCGGGGACTGCTCTGTGGGAAGCCCTGTGCCCCTCCGGCTCCCCATGACAGTGAAGTGTGTCATGCCTTAAGGTGCCACGCTGTGTGTGGCCCTCTTAAAAGGGTGCCTGTACACATCCTCACTAGTTATGGGCCAAGTGGTTTCTTCCTGTCACGTGGAAGCTTGAGTTCTCTTGTTCATATTTGGAGATGAACCCGAGGAAGGAGAGCAACCCTGTCTTCCTTAAAAGGTGTGCAGAGGGCCGACTAAGACGGGGTGTGTGTGGCTTGGTCCCGGTGAGGCCCTCGCTTCCCTCAGGTGAGGGTGCCTCAGATGGAAGGGTCCCTGAGCACGCCAGAGAAGCCGCTTCTCTCCCTGTCAGGGAGTGCTTGGGGCTAGCACATCTTTGTGAGAGCTCTTTAAACTTTCCATCATTCTCATTCTTGTGCTAAGTCTGCCCCAAAGCCTGGCTGTGGTAAAGGGTGACAGTGAACATGGATTCCTGGTCCAGACGTGGTTGTGGCCCCAATACATGTGCATTTCACCTCATCCTCAGGACCGCCCTGGAAACTGAACCCACCAGAACCCCCTTTTGCAGATGGGGAAGGTGACATTTCCGTGAGCTAGAGCACCCCAATCCCTCCACTCCTGGGCTCCACCACCGCAGCTGACGCCCTTGAGCCGTGATGGGCCTGGCTCCAGCCGACAGCAGAGCCGCTAACACGAAACAGCTGCCCGTGCCCGGGGCTGAGATGCAGTCACGTGCAGACAGAGCTCATGAAGCGCCTGCAGTAAGAGCTTTCAGTGAGGGGATGGCCGGCATGGCTGCCAGATCCAGCAGGGCACACCCCCGCAAACGTGGGGTGATTTGCCTTAGCAGGCACCAGCAAGCCTACGCAGCCTGTCCCTGGAAAGGCGGAATCCAAGCCCCTCAGAGAGCTGCACCCCGACAGCATCTAACCAGGCCTTGCCAGTTTGCCAGCTACACACATACATGGTTGGGGAAAGCCTGGCACAGCATTTGCCCCAAGGACAAAAGGTGGTTCTGGCTACTAAGAAGCATAAGATCAGGCAACAAGGAAGTTTTCTAGCCCGAATACGAATGAGTAGAAAAATTTTAATCCTTTCATTCCCCCCAGTGATTTATACTTGATTCTATTTTTCCCCCAGAATAGGGTACCGGCCCCATCCCGTGCTCCACCTGAAGCTGGTGAGTGGGTTTGCTTGTCCCCAGTCACCACCTGGTGCCCGACCTCCCCCAACGAAGGACCACACTTCGGCAAAGCAGTGGTAGAAAAAAAGCCACTAATTGGGCTGAGGAGAATTCAGCCATTTTGATGAGCCCTCTCCTGAGACTTGGCTGACTTTGAAAACAGCTTCACCCTGAGCGCTTCCTCCCCCACCCTCCGAGGGCAGAGTGGGGTCAGGGTGGGCGAGGGAGGGGCTGGGTTTCTATTTTTGTCTTTTAGAAAGATGGACCCAGATGGCTGTCCACACTTGCAGGCGTAAATTTAAGGTCTGGAGTTGTGGGGTTTTTGACGGAGGCATTTTAGGCTCCCTCATCCATTTCAACATAAGGCCAGAGTCTCTGTGACTCTTTAAAATGTGTCCCCTGGTCAGCAGTTTACAATGAAAGGTGGTGTTCAGAGTGGGACAAACCCCCACTAAATCCTGGAGCTGTCAGGCCATGCGTGCAGGCCTGGTTCCCACCCTTGGGCCAGTTAGGGGTAACGGGGTGAGGATAGGGTCCCACATAGGAGTCAAATGACAGGAGGGGCAACTGGAAAAGCCAGGGGTGATGGGGTTGAAGAGCCGACTCAGGTGGGAACACGGCCTTCTCCACCACAGCCTTCAGCATGGCGGGGGAAAGTCCCCCACCCCCACTTAGCACTCCCCGACGCTGGAACAGATCCCCTTGGAACTAACCCTGCCTGTTACTAAATAGCTCCACCTGCAGAGGCAGCGCACCTCATGGGGGGTCTCAGGCATCTCTGCCGGCCTTTGCAAAGCTCTTTGGCTTCTCTACGCAACTTTCTGGCTTTTCTTGGGCAGGAGAGGCTCCCAACTCCATGTGGAGGGCTTAGGGTCACCCCACCCACAGTTCCAATCTTAACTAAGGAGCAGAAAACAAGCACAAGGCAAAGCCCCACCCCCTGGGTTCCAGGCAGATGCTCTTTGGAATAAAGACGCCCGCCTCAGAGCCTCACCCGCCTCAAGCAGAGGCCCCCACATACACCCACTTCAGGGCAGTGGCCAACAGTGAGGGGGAAATCCGTGACAGAATGTGGAGAAACTACCACGGAGTCTGAAATTTCTTCATCATTATCTTGTTTTCCTTTGTAATTTTCTGTTAAGAATCTTTAGGAAAGATTTAAATCTTTTCAAAGCATGTCTCCCTGGGGAGACCTCACATAACTATCTCCCCATCCCTTTTGTGAAGAGAAAGCGTACCCTGTTGTCACGACTTTGTTGATTTTACTACACTAAGGCTCGCTTGCAAGAAATCTTTCTAAAGCCTGCCTGCTGAGGCAGCTACTACAGGCTGGTAGTGGTGCTGGAGCTGCAGCTCTTTGTCAGTTGCCCGCCCCAGCCACCAACATCTCTTTGAGACACCAGGCCCCGGGCTTGGTGCCGTTTTTGGGTGGTGTCAGAGGCAGGGCCGGAGGGCAGCTGCCTCCACCTTTGTGAAGCACTTTGGCTTTTTTTGCTTCAGAGGTTGGCTACTGGGTACTTTCTTCAGAGGTCAGGAACAGAGCCTTTCTCAGAAACAGAGCGAGTCAGGAAGAGCCTTTCTCAGGAATAGAGCGAGTTAGGAAGAGCCCTTCTCAGGAACAGAGCGAGTTAGGAAGAGCCCTTCTCAGGAACACAGCGAGTCAGGAAGAGCCTTTCTCAGGAACAGAGCGAGTCAGGAAGAGCCTTTCTCAGGAACAGAGCGAGTCAGGAAGAGCCTTTCTCAGGAACAGAGCGAGTTAGGAAGAGCCTTTCTCAGGAACAGAGCGAGTCGGGAAGAGCCTTTCTCAGGAACAGAGCGAGTCAGGAAGAGCCTTTCTCAGGAACAGAGCGAGTCAGGAAGAGCCTTTCTCAGGAACAGAGCGAGTTAGGAAGAGCCTTTCTCAGGAACAGAGCGAGTCGGGAAGAGCCTTTCTCAGGAACAGAGCGAGTCGGGAAGAGCCTTTCTCAGGAACAGAGCGAGTCAGGAAGAGCCTTTCTCAGGAATAGAGCGAGTTAGGAAGAGCCTTTCTCAGGAACACAGCGAGTCAGGAGCAGAGACAGCAAGAGCAAGCAGGTGCGCTGGCGCCTGCCTGCCTTATATCCTCTCTCAGGGGTCACGCCCCCTCCCACAAGTCTGATTGGACCATTTTCAATCCTCTGGCTGATTGGACCTTTACCAATCTGCTCATAGCTCTCAGCTGATGGGCCCATTCCACGATCCAGGCACCAAATCCACGGGCCCCTCTACTGCCTGCAGCTGGAGGGGCCGTGCTCTGGAGCTGGCCTGTGGGGCCCCAGGCTTTCTCTCCCTGCAGCCTGGAGCAGGGGCTGCCTGTCCTGGGGTGTCGTAGGGGAACCTCTGCTGCCTACCATTACTGCTGGCCTCTGCCTGCAGCCTGAGCCCCAGTGAGGCCACTGTTGGCGAGTGATAAAATGCCTGCTTCCCACCACCGCTGGCACTGCCCACAGCAGTTTGGGGGACAAGCGGAAAACCACCACCACCTACTTTTCCAGGGGCTCTGGGACAGAGGTCATGCTAAAGGAAAGTTTAGAAAGCATCATGGGATCGGTTACCAGAAGTGGATAACAGCCAAGGTGGGTTGAACCTGAGGAAGCCGCCCAAGGGATTCTCCCCATGGTTTAGAGGGTTGACAACTAAGGGGTCTCTGGGGGCCCAGGCACATCCTAACACCTGAGCCCTCTCCACTCTGCACCCATAGAGCAGAAAGAGCCTAAGCGGCTCCCATGGGTTCCTCCTCCATCCCCCTCCCGTCTCCATGAGCGGGTCTTTCCTCTCCTCCCCCAGCTCTATATATTGGGGGTCCTCTTCCATTCCCCCTCCCATCTCCATTTTTGGGGCCTCCCTCTCCTCCACCCACCTCCATGGGAGTTGGGAGGGCAGGAACACAGGATCCCTGCAATCAGAGGCCTGACTGCCGCGTGCAGCACCTGCTGCTGCCGCAACCACTGCTCTGTCATCCTCCTCCAGCCCCTCAGAAGGTTCTGGAATGAGGAGTAGCAATTGGGGTGAGCATCCACTGTCAGAGGTTGGTCCTTAGAGGCAAAGAGAGTGACGGAAGGAAAAGCTGGCTTGGAGGGGCCACCAACGGGGACGTGACTGGCCTTCGTGGTGACTTTGGTCCACATAGAAAACGTGCACAGGGAGCTCTCTGGCCCTGCGAGCCGGGGTTCTCTTTCTACCTCACTACAGGAGAATACGGGGATCTTAAGAAGCTCGTGCTTTTCAACTGAAAACAGGCAATAAAAATTTTTTACAGCACATCCTGGCAATATTTTAAGTTCTTCTCCAAGTCGAAAATAGTTTTCAAACACTTTAAAAGTTTTGATGATTTCAAATGTTCACTCACCAAACCTTTGAGTAAGTGCAGCATTTACCTTTACTGAGGTTTGGGGGTGCCACGCTGTAATTATTTTTCATCTGTGATTTCCTTCCCCAGCACCTCTGTCCAATTTTTCCTTTCCATATCCCTCTGCCTCTGACTCCTGCAAATACTTCCCTTTTTCTTTCTTTCTTTCCCTCCTTTTCTCCCTCCCCCCTCCCTCTCCCCAGGGCCAGCACTGTTATTCTTGGGCTCTCCTCTCTGGATCCTTTTGGTCATCTGGGTCCTCTCTTCCTGTTACCTGGCACCCAGGAGCTCAAGTCTCTCCACCCCACTTCCATCCTCCCCACTGGCCCCGTTCCAGCTCAGAGTAGTGGGGACAGGGGATGTGATGCTTGTGTCAGCACATGTGAGGGCAGAGATGTCCCAGAAAGAGAATTCAGCAAGGAGGAAACAAAAGATCCTTTATAACAGGGGATGGGCCACTGGGGCTCATTTATTGTGGCAGGTCTTTCATGCTGAAAGACTGCTGAACTTTCGTCATATCTCCTGATGGGGTCCATCTCTTGGGCTCACAGGAATAACCAGACAATCAAGCAATGTTTCTGGTTTGAGAGAGAGGACAGCAGAGGCAAAGACTCCTAAAATTCATTTGTTAAAGGAGCTTTTACTGAGTTCTTTTAAACCCCTAGGCACTGTGCCAGATGCAGGGGCTCTAAGCAAGGACAGACTTTGCCATCAAGGACAAATTCCTCATTTGACCAGAAAAACAAGGGTATGTAAAAAGTGACCCAGGAATAGGGTGTTGACCTGATAATGCAAAGGGCACTAGAACTTTAGTGGTGGGAAAGGTAAAGCTTAGAGGTGAAGCTCTAAGATATAGTGAAGATGGACCCCGAATTGTACACAGTAGTATAAATCAATGGCAGGTTAAAATTTTTATTTAAAAAAATCAAGGAACAATGACTATATTGGACCATGATAGTCCCACACACGGGGATACAGGGACTCACCATGTTCTGTCCCTGTACAGAATAGTTTAGAGACATCGCTATTGGGGATCCAGCAGCCAGTGAGAGGCCACGTGCGGCTGCTGCCTCACCAGATGAACAGATGGGCTTGTTTCTTGGAGCAAAGTTGTGTGACACTAACTCCTCTTTGACCCTAAGTCTCTGGGATTTGCCACTGGGAGAGCGTGGGGCTCACATCCTACACACATGCACAGTTCTGGCCCAGATGAACCACCTGACGCTGCAAGGGGAGACAACGTGAAGTCATCTGCTTTAACATTTCTGCCACAAGATTTGACATCCAGCTGTTGGGAGAAGCACTGCACCAGGAGAAGTGGAAGAAGATGGGACAAAGGACCTTAGGACAGGATGGCGGCAGTGGTGACTCACCCTCCCTGTCCAAGTCCCAGGAATTAGAAAAAGATGCAGTGGAAAGTATCCCCCGGGGCTCCCTCCCGGGGTTACCCCAGCCCTTAGGGGCAGTTTGCCCTCCAACGGCCTGCGGTGGGCCTGGTGCTAACAGTGGCTTTTCATTCACCACCCAACAAGGCCCAAAACCCACAGACTAAGAGGAGAGAGTAATCAGATCTCACAGCAGAGATCTGCAAGGGTAAGCATATTCATGGAGACAACAGCATGGACATTTAGAAACCCAGGATTATGGCTCTGCCGTACACTGCAAAAGGGCCGGCCAGAGTGGGGAGATTTGTCTGGTTTCAATGCTGCTAGAACAAAAATAAAGATTTAGCAACCTGGTCTTACCTTGGTTCAAATCCACACCAAATTTTTCGTCCACTCCTTGCCTTCCTGCTTTGCCCACCTGCCCACCTCTGCCCACCTGCTTTGAGCTGAAGTTTTTCCCACATCTGCTCAGCAGAGGGCAGCAGAGTACACCTTTTGAGTCTCAGTGCGTTGCACACAAAACAGAGGTTTCATTGAACAAATGTGTTGAGTTTGAGGTCGGGTAGTGTTCTAGGCACTATAGATACAGCAGTAAATAAGACAGACAAGGACCCTATTGACCCAGAGTGAGGAGAGAGAACAATAAGCAAGTCATCACTCATAAAGCCCTAGTGCTGGGGGCCAGGAACGGGAAACTTGCTTTTAAATTTGACATTCATTCATCCAGCTAATATTTACTGGGTGCTTTTTAGGCACCAGGCCCTAACAGGGAGTGCCGACAGGACAAAGTCCCTGCCCTCCTGGATCTTACATCCCCGCAGGGGGATGAGAGCACCATAAACCAAACACATGGTTGTATAGTATTTTAAAGGATGTCAGATCTTGTGGGGAATGGGAGAGTCAGCATTGGGGGTACAGGGGCAGCAACACGGGGGGGTTAGGTTTCCTCAGAGGGTCAGACTGCAGCAAGGTCCAAGGACAGAGTTGGCCCAGCAGTTCCGGTACCCACCCCCTTCCGGTCCTCAGCCCTGGCCCTCAGTCTTGCTGAGTTGGGCTGCCCAGCTGCAGCCCCACCCTGAGGTCAAGAAGGGGACTGCAGGTCTGCAGCAGCAGCCCCTCTCTGCCCCCCTCCCTGGGGGGAGCTGGTGCTGGACTGGGCTCCTGTGGGGAGGACAGGAGGTGGGCCCATCCCACAGAGGTGACCCTCCCTGGGGAGCTCGAGGGGCAGAGAACACAAACAGCACAGGGCGGTGGGTCCCCAGGCCTCCAAACACCCTCCATACACGCCCACCCCTTTCCTCTGCTAGGCCAGGCAGCGGAGGCTCTGCAGAGGTGCTGGGCTGCACCCCACTGGCTCCCTGCCGTGGAGCTGAGCGGTGGAGGAATGGGAGTGAGGCAAGCTGGGCTCTGGGGCCAGGTGCACGAGGCCCCGGGGTGCTGAGCTTCCAGAACCATCCCCTCCTAGGGGTGTGGGAGGCCCTGCCTGGAGGAGCCGGGCGGCCCTCGACTCCTGACTGGGGGTTTGGGAGAATGTGAAATTGGGACTCCGGCTGCCTCCATTTCGGCTGTGGTCTGAAAGGCGGGGCGCTCACGCTCCTCCGCCGCAGGGCTGGTGGGTGGGGCCGGGCTGGAAGGCCCCCACCTCAGGGCTAAGGTTAAGCAGGGAGACTGACTTAGCCGGGGCCGCCACGGTGCTGTGGGCTTGCTGGGTGGGGTCCCGCCCCTTTGAGCAGTGAGAGAGGTTTCCAGAGAGCCAGACGGGGTTTGCTCCCTCTGGCAGGGCAGTGGTCCGGGCGCAGCTCCTGGGAGGCGAACAGTCCAGAGCATCTGACTGTCCTGCCTGGAGAGACACAACCAGCTGTGAAGGCACAGGGTCCCAGCACCCAGAGGGGCAGACCCTATCTGCCCACCGGGGTTGATGAGGCCTCCTCCTTTCACATCCTCCCTCAGTCAACTGCATGTATGAGGCTTTTCACTCTGTGAGGAAGGAGCAAAGAACAGGCCTCAGGGGGATTAGACAAAAGGGACTCTGCAGGGAGGACTATGTGTCTTTCTGGAGGTCTTTAGGTTTGAGGGTAAACAAACAGCAATCCTCCTGGAAGGTACTGGCTAATCTTGTCAGGATCTAGCAGCCTCTCAGGGTCTCTCCATTATCTGAGGAGCAGCTCACTCAGGAGTTCGAAGCACGCTCCTCCTCTGCTCCTGCGGACAGCCAGCCAGCAGGACCGTCTTAGCTGACATCACTCCAGCAGGAACCCAGGAGCCGGTGGCTGCTGGCTCTGTTAGGATCTGAAGGACCCTAAAATCCTCCCTCCCCCCAGGGGGCCTACCCACTATTACACCTGCCTTAGGAGATTCTAGTTCTTTAAGCAGCTCTTGTTTAAGACAAACGTCTCCCGTGCTCCCCAGGGTGGTAGATGAACCATCTCCCATGAGCTCATGCTTGTGACCTAGTTCATTGCAACCTTTCAATTCGTTCAGCCAGTCTTTCAAGGAAGAAAATTACATAAATAAGGGAAGCGGGTTTTTAACTCTTTCCCAAACACCACCCTGCAAAGGTTAATAAGGCAGGAACCCAAAAGCCAATAGTCCAGCCAGGAGGGACACACAGAAAAAATGAGCTCAGAGCTCAGACACTTGGGTGGGAGTTCTATGTCGGCTGCTGTGGACCCCAAGAGTGCTCGGGCGGAGGAGCAGATAAACAAGGTCAGCAAAGATAAAGGGGAGCGAATGCAGCGGGAGGAGGGTGGGTAGAAAAGCACTACACATGTACAGGAAAACATTGTTTGGGTGTGCTTATGTGATTTTGTTGCACCTCTGGGAAGAAGGCCCGTGGAGCCGTACTATGGACAAAGAATCTGTTGTCCACGAATGGCTAAAGAGCCCTGCTTTGAGGGGGGGCAAGACTCTGAGAGCTTTGAAAGCAGGCTTGTGGCTCCACAGGATTGCAGATGCTCTGGAAAGTTCCAGCAGACAGCTGTGCAGCTTGAAGCAGGATGAACAGGCCGCTGATGCTGAAACCCCGCCTGGACGCAGACTGGGTCCAGGGCTGCATCGTTCTATTACCCAGTTCTCCGACCAGGAGGGGAAGAACAGAGCTGCTTAGAAGTAGGTGCAGGGGTGTGTGGCATACAACTCTTGCCCCCGATTTCAGAAAGCAGCCACCACCTCGGCCTGGAGGGCGGCAATCACTCAGGAGTGGATTTTCTGCTAACAGCTCACCCCTGCCCGCTTCTTTGTTGTATATTTGAGGGCTTTATGCAACCCCTCCTTCATTTTAGCACCTTCTTTATGTTTAAGATTAGTTCTGTCACTCAAAGGCCTCTGAACTCAAGGATTCCAACTGGAATCATGAAGTGCAGGCCCGTGATATTAAATCCCTTCAAGCAGCAGATGGGGAAAGGTTTCCTGATGAAGCAGGTTAGAGTAAGACAACGCAGGAGCACCTCATCATCTGCTTCTCTAACTTTGCCAGTATCCAATCTTTACTTTACTCATGAGAAAAAGCCCAGAGAGGTGGAAACACCTACCCGAGATCATTCAGTCCGAGTCCAAATTGGGGCCTGTGGCAGCAGGCCAGACAGCAGTTGGGGTCCAGGACACACAATCTGAAGGCTACCGCCTCGCAAGTCAGCCATGTGCCCCGGTGGCAGCCTCCTAACATGAGTGTGCGACTGGCCTGTCCACTGTGACGCTCTGGGCCAAGCGCCCTGCTCATGAAATCGGCAGAGTGGGGGCGTGGAGACCTGTCAGTCATTCCAAAGAGACCCCCAGTCCTTACAGATGAACCAACCAGTGCCTGGAAGTGAATCCACCATAGATAAAGTTCCATAAAGGAATGAGCGCCCCCCCCACCCCCCAACACTGTAACAGGAGACCTCACTGCTCTGGCAAAATGCAGCTTTTGCCCTTTCAGAGCTGTTTCCATGCAAAGGCCTGTTATCCTAATAAAGCTACCCTTTAAAAATGTGGCCTTTGTTCCCATCTATGCAAACCCTTTCCCCTTTATAGCTGTGCTTTAAGGAACTCCCCTTTTGCACTGAATGCAAAATTGCTGAACCCTTTCTCAGAGAGAACCCAAGCACCCCACTCACGGAAGCCAACACTGAGATGACTTAGGCGCCAGAGGCAGGACCCAGGGCTGGCGCATCCACCAGGCCAGAGGCCACGCCCTTCACCCCCATGAAGTCCCGAGCCCCCTTGACGCCTCCCTCCATTAGGCCTCAGCTTTCCCTGGGGGCACCCAGCCCCTCAGTGGCTCTGGGCTCCAGAGGCTGCACGGCCCCCATGCTCAGTACTGCCCTGCTGTCTCCTGCCCCGGACGCCCAGAGGACCAGGAAGAGGACGGTCCGGGCACGGGGACTTTATTCAGCTCCGTGCCAGCCAGCAGGGCCCAAGCTTTTAGAGCCTCGCAGATTCCTCAGCAGTGAGATGGGGGTAATGACTTCTCCGCAGGCTGCAAAGATGAGAGGTGATTTGGAAGTAATGTGGCAGGGACATGTTACATCCCTTGCTTTGGGATAATCCCAGCACCCACTTCCACCTCCCCCACTTCCTCCCCTCAAACCTTACTCTTCACCCCTGAACTTCAGTCCCACATGTCACAGTTGTGGTGTTTGACTAATTTGCACACCCTACCCACAAGAACAGTGCCTTCCCATCCTGCTCTCCTGCCCACAGGCCTGTCTCCGAGGCTGCCTGGAGCCCCTGCCCCCTGGCAAGCCCGTGATAAAGTGTGCCAAGGAGGCAGGCGCTGGGGCCTTGCTAAGTGGACTCAGAGATGCAGGTTTCCTGGACAAGCCTGTAGAATCAAGAACCACCTCCTCCTCCGGTACCCAGAGGCACTGTGAGAAAGCCCTTTATATAGCTTTATTCTGTGATCTTCTGTCCATTTTATTTTCCATGTGGCTCCAATATGGACAGAAGTTGTTTAGCAAAATCCCAGGTCCCTTAGTCCATGTCATATTCAACCAGTGGCAGGCGCTGAGGACTGAGCGCTCCCCCTGCAGGCTGAACCCCGCCTGCCTGCCCTGGCCACCTGTCAGCTGTTAGTGCACATACGTGTAAATGCAAATATGGTGGCTGTCTGTGGGTTTCTGGCCACTTGGGTCACACAGGTGCATCCTCAAGGTGGGTTTCCTCCCACTTTAGAAATGCAGCTGAAGCCCAGGGTTAATGTCAGTTATTGTCCTTGTCACCTCACCTCTGCTTTGCCCAGCCTCACACATCTCCAGTAAGAAGACAAAACCACCAAGGCTTAAAATGTCCCAGATCACAGATGTACTCTATCCTGAGATTGTTAAAATTTAGGGGGTCCAGAGAGGGAAAAAGATTACATCTTTATTGCCACAAACCTCCAACTAAATGTAGCCAATCAGCTGGAAACTTTGTCATCAAGAAAAATAATATCACAGCTCACATCACATTAATTATTGCAGACTTTTCAAAATACTATTTATGCTCACCACTACTTTGAAATTATGCTAGCTATTAGAAATGAGCCCCTGTTAATAACGCATTAAGACTCATATATTACACAAATATTTTGATAACTACATCTCGTATAATTAGTTGTCCTTGTAATCCCATGTAATGAGTTTCACTCACTTGAAAACACTTTCAGAAAAGCCCCCACGTGGCCGGCAGACACACGGGACAGTGGCTCAGAAGGATGAAGTGCTTGGAGCCCTGCAGTCACCCAGGACACAGGAACCCTGTGACATGTGGCGATGCCTCCTGTCCAGTGGCTGACCAAATGTGGTGTCTTGGTAGCCCGAAGAGTAGCTTCCCCTTCTCTGTCCTCCTAGCCAGAACCCATTTCCACAACTGAAGACAGAGCAAGGAAGGGGAGAGGGAGGGAGGAAAGAAAGAGAAGGGAGTGAAGGAGGGGTGAAGGAAGGATGGGAGGGAG